>SJYC01049566.1:0-22823 GCA_006408675.1 Madoqua kirkii
CGTGAAGCTTAGGACTAAATAGATAGGCAGTTTACAGGAACAGTCAGGGTTGCTACATTACACATAACTCTTAGCAACATTTATTTTGTAGTAATAAAATACCATCTATAATAGTATACCATCTATATAGATGGTATCTCTTGGAGCATAAGACCTACTACAAGTGAGAACTGTGTACCCTTGAACTATACAGAAAAGATCTTCATGACCCAGATAGTCATGATGGTGTGATCACTTACCTAGAGCCAGACATCCTGGAATGTGAAGTCAAGCAGGCTTTAGGAATTATTGCTGTGAACAAAACTAGTGGAAGTGATGGAATTCCAGTTGAGCTATTTCAGATCCTAAAAGATGATGCTATGAAAGTGCTGCACTCAGTATGCCAGCAAATATGGAAAACTCAGCATTTGCCACAGGACTGGAAAAGGTCATTTTCATTCCAGTGCCAAAGAGGGCTCAAAATACTGCACAATTGCACTCATCTCACTAGCAAAGTAATTCTCAAAATTCTCCAAGCCAGGCTTCAACAGTACATGCACCATGAACTTGCAGACATTCAAGCTGGATTTAGAAAAGACAGAGGAACCAGAGATCAAATTGCCAACATCAGCTGGATCATCAAAAAAGCAAGAGAGTTCCAGAAAAACATCTATTTCTATGCCAAAACCTTTGCCTGTGTGGATCAAGCAAACTGTGGAAAATTCTGAAAGAGATGGGAATATCAGACCATCTGACCTGCCTCCTGAGAAACATGTATGTAGGTCAGGAAGCAATGGTTAGAACTGGACATGGAACAACAGGCTGGTTTCAAATAGGAAAAGGAGTACATAGGCCGTATATTGTCACTCTGCTTATTTAACTTACATGCAGAGTACATCATGAGAAATGCTGGGTTGCCAGGAGTAATATCAATAACCTCAGATTATGCAGATGACACCATGCTTACGGCAGAAAGTGAGGAAGAACTGAAGAGCCTCTTGATAAAAGTAAAAGAGGAGAGTGAAAAAGTTGGCTTAAAGCTCAACATTCAGAAAACTAATATCATGGCATCTGATCCTATCACTTCCTGGCAAATAGATGGAGAAACAATGGAAACAGTGTCAGACTTTATTTTGGGGGGGCTCCAAAATCACTGCAGATGGTGACTGCAGCCATGAAATTAAAAGAGACTTGCTCCTTGGAAGAAAAGTTATGACCAACCTAGACAGCATGTTAAAAACCAGATACATTACTTTATCAATGAAGGTCTGTCTAGTCAAAGCTATGGTTTTTCCAGTAGTCATGTATGAATGTGAGAGTTGGACTATAAAGAAAGCCAAGCCCTGAAGAACTGATGCTTTTGAACTGTGGTGTTAGAGAAGACTCTTGAGAATCCCTTGGACTGCAAGGAGATCCAACCAGTCCATCCTAAAGGAAATCAGTCCTGAATATTCACTGGAAGGACTGATGCTGAAGCTGAACTTCAATATTTTGGCTACCTGATGCAAAGAACTGACTCATTGGAAAAGACCCTGATGCTGGGAAAGATTGAAGGCAGTAGAGGAAGGGAACGACAGAGGATTAGATGGTTGGATGGCATTACTGACTTAATGGACATGAGTTTGAGTAAGCTTCAGGAGTTGCTGATGGACAGGGAAGCCTGTTGTGCTACAGTCCATGGGGTCACAAAGAGTCTGGGCACAACTGAGCAACTGAACTGTCTGACTGAATTGTGCAAAATAGTGACCTGGGTATAACTTAAAACATACTAAAAATCAGTTTCTTACCTAGTCTCTCAACCTGAGTCATTTTACAGTCCCTAAGAACCCCAAGAAGTGGTCACATGAGGAGGATACATGCATCACAGGTACATGCTATAAATCTTTCTCCTTACATTTTTTTGAATTTTTACTTATTTGGCTATGTCAGATCTTAGTTTGGCACACAGTTTCTTCGATCTTCATTGCAGTATGTGGGATCTTTAGTTGTGGCATGTGGAATATAGTCCCCTGACCAGGAATTGAACCTGGGCCCCCTGCAGTGGAAATGTGGAGTTTTAGTCCCTGGACTACTAGGCAAGTCCCTTTCTCCTTACTTTCTATAAGGGACCAATGGATACTTACTAATGCTTGGCCCCATTTCCTTACCCCTATCTCTAGCCACATCCTTGCTATATCCTTACCATAGCCACAGAGTATTTTCCTGCTTCCTTACTTTGGGCCCAGCATTATAATTTGTTTTGGCCAGATCATGTAGATGGAAGTAACATTTTGTCAGTTCTGAGCCGTGGCAGGTATTTGAACATGTCTGTTTGGCTTCTTGCCTCTCTATCACTGTCATGAGAACAAATCCTAGCTAATATTTCACATATTCAAGGAAAAAGAGTGAAACAGACCCACACTAGCAAATTTGTACCTCAGCTCAACTAAAGATATGTGTCAAAGCCCAACTGAGATCAGCAGAGCTACCAATAAAAAAGAAAAGAAACACCCAGTGAGCCTCTTTGGGTTTTTTGAGATAATATGGGCATTTGTGTGGGCGTTCCAGGTGGCCCAGACCTGGAAAAGTGGTAAAGAACCTGCTTGCCAATGTAGGATACAGAGGCGAGGCGAGTTCAGTCTCTGGATTGGGAAGACTCCCTGGAGGAGGAAATGGCAACCCACTCCAGTATTCTTGCCTGGAGAATCCCATAGATGGGGGAGCCGGGCAGGCTGCAGTCCACAGAGTTGCAAAGAATCAGACACGAGACTAAAGCAACTTAGCAGACATGCATGCATGGCATTTGTATATGCTTCTTAAACCTTTCTAATGCAATCTAGGGAAGCTGACCCATGGATGTGAACAAGAATAAATAATTGTGTAAAGCACTGAATTTGGGGAAAGTTTGTTAATTAGCAATAGCTGATCAATTGGGAAAAGGGAATACCCTGGAATTACTAGATGCTGACTCAGCAAACTTGAATCCTCAGGCCACTGTGATCCACCATTTAGAATTGTTGTTTATGCAATTTTTAAGTAAGGTAAAGCTGCATTCTTGGAAAAATTGCATGATTAGTGCTACCATAAATAGACTTGACAGATGTAGTGGCAATGATTCTTTCTATTCACGTTTATCTATCCTCTTTTGCCTAAATAGAATAGTCTTAGAGTGTAGGAGAATAACTATGAATTACTGTAAATATAATCAGGTGGTGACTCCTGTTACAGCTGCTGTTCCAGACATGCTCTCTTTAATAAAGTAAATCAATATAACCTCTAGCAGTTAGAACACGGCTATTAATCTGGCAATTGTTTTTTTTCACTGTATCTTGGTAAGAAAGTGAAAGTGCAAGTGTAGTCACTCAGTCAGGTCCAACTCTTTTCGACCCCATGGACTGTAGCCTGCCAGGCTCCTCTGCCCATGGAATTCTCTAGGCAAGTGTAGTAGAGTGGATTTCTATTCCCTTCTCCAGAGGATCTTCCTGACTCGGGGATCAATTCACAAAGAGTCTGGGCACAACTGAGCAACTGAACTGTCTGACTGAATTGTGCAAAATAGTGACCTGGGTATAACTTAAAACATACTAAAAATCAGTTTCTTACCTAGTCTCTCAACCTGAGTCATTTTACAGTCCCTAAGAACCCCAAGAAGTGGTCACATGAGGAGGATACATGCATCACAGGTACATGCTATAAATCTTTCTCCTTACATTTTTTTGAATTTTTACTTATTTGGCTATGTCAGATCTTAGTTTGGCACACAGCTTCTTCGATCTTCATTGCAGTATGTGGGATCTTTAGTTGTGGCATGTGGAATATAGTCCCCTGACCAGGAATTGAACCTGGGCCCCCTGCAGTGGAAATGTGGAGTTTTAGTCCCTGGACTACTAGGCAAGTCCCTTTCTCCTTACTTTCTATAAGGGACCAATGGATACTTACTAATGCTTGGCCCCATTTCCTTACCCCTATCTCTAGCCACATCCTTGCTATATCCTTACCATAGCCACAGAGTATTTTCCTGCTTCCTTACTTTGGGCCCAGCATTATAATTTGTTTTGGCCAGATCATGTAGATGGAAGTAACATTTTGTCAGTTCTGAGCCGTGGCAGGTATTTGAACATGTCTGTTTGGCTTCTTGCCTCTCTATCACTGTCATGAGAACAAATCCTAGCTAATATTTCACATATTCAAGGAAAAAGAGTGAAACAGACCCACACTAGCAAATTTGTACCTCAGCTCAACTAAAGATATGTGTCAAAGCCCAACTGAGATCAGCAGAGCTACCAATAAAAAAGAAAAGAAACACCCAGTGAGCCTCTTTGGGTTTTTTGAGATAATATGTGGCATTTGTGTGGGCGTTCCAGGTGGCCCAGACCTGGAAAAGTGGTAAAGAACCTGCTTGCCAATGTAGGATACAGAGGCGAGGCGAGTTCAGTCTCTGGATTGGGAAGACTCCCTGGAGGAGGAAATGGCAACCCACTCCAGTATTCTTGCCTGGAGAATCCCATAGATGGGGGAGCCGGGCAGGCTGCAGTCCACAGAGTTGCAAAGAATCAGACACGAGACTAAAGCAACTTAGCAGACATGCATGCATGGCATTTGTATATGCTTCTTAAACCTTTCTAATGCAATCTAGGGAAGCTGACCCATGGATGTGAACAAGAATAAATAATTGTGTAAAGCACTGAATTTGGGGAAAGTTTGTTAATTAGCAATAGCTGATCAATTGGGAAAAGGGAATACCCTGGAATTACTAGATGCTGACTCAGCAAACTTGAATCCTCAGGCCACTGTGATCCACCATTTAGAATTGTTGTTTATGCAATTTTTAAGTAAGGTAAAGCTGCATTCTTGGAAAAATTGCATGATTAGTGCTACCATAAATAGACTTGACAGATGTAGTGGCAATGATTCTTTCTATTCACGTTTATCTATCCTCTTTTGCCTAAATAGAACAGTCTTAGAGTGTAGGAGAATAACTATGAATTACTGTAAATATAATCAGGTGGTGACTCCTGTTACAGCTGCTGTTCCAGACATGCTCTCTTTAATAAAGTAAATCAATATAACCTCTAGCAGTTAGAACACGGCTATTAATCTGGCAATTGTTTTTTTTCACTGTATCTTGGTAAGAAAGTGAAAGTGCAAGTGTAGTCACTCAGTCAGGTCCAACTCTTTTCGACCCCATGGACTGTAGCCTGCCAGGCTCCTCTGCCCATGGAATTCTCTAGGCAAGTGTAGTAGAGTGGATTTCTATTCCCTTCTCCAGAGGATCTTCCTGACTCGGGGATCAAAGCAGGGTCTCCCGCATTGCAGGCAGATTCTTTACCATCTGAGCCACAAGGGAAACCCCATCTCAGTAAGAATCAGTTCAGTTCAGTCGCCCAGTCATGTCCGACTCTTTGTAACCCCATGAATTGCAGCACGCCAGGCCTCCCTGTCCATCACCAACTCACAGAGTTCACTCAAACTCATGTCCATTGAGTCGGTGATGCCATCCAGCCATCTCATCCTCTGTCATCCCCTTCTCCTATCCCCAATCCCTCCCAGCATCAGAGTCTTTTCCAATGAGTCAACTCTTCGAATGAGGTGGCCAAAGTATTGGAATTTCAGCTTTAACATAGGACTCCAAAAAAAAGTGTCTGCTTTTATGTTGAAGGAACACAAATACACTTTCATTGATCTGTGTCAATTCTTTAGCTCTCAGTTACAGTCTAGCCTGCAGAGACCTTTAACATCTCACCATCTTATAATTTTACATAACATTACACTGGCGAACTAGTTTAATGATACAGTAAGGGGTGACTGGATTTCAGGGAGCAGGAGGTAAACTCCAATGAAAATCCAGGTGACTGTGATCTGAGTGCAATTTCTGAGGATCAGGTGGTCTCGGCATCTCAAGGTGTTCCTGTCAACACAATAGGAAAAGTGGCACACCTTTCCCCCATATCACTAAGAAAACACTTGATGAGCCTCTTCCTAATTTTTAAAATAACATATACTACCTTTTAGTACTTCCCAGGTGTCTCCGATGGTAAAGAATCTGCCTGCAATGCATGAAACCCAAGTTCGATCTCTGAGTCAGGAAGATCCCTTAGAGAAGGGAATGGCTCCTCACTCCAGTATTCTTCCCTGGAGAATCCCATAGATAGTAGAGTCTGGCAGACTACAGTCCTTGGGGTCTCAAGAGAGTCAGACACAACTGAGGTGACCTAGCACATACGCACTACATTTGGATGTACTACTCCAATCTATTTAATGTTACCAACTTTGAAATGTCCTCAAGGCAAGAAACTTTTTAGCTGGTCTAGGTTGTAGATTAAGGTTCTATAACAGATTTATTTCATCCTAATTCCAAAGAAGGGCAGTGCTAAAGAATGTTCAGACTACTGGACAATTGCATTCACTTCCATGCTTGCAAAGTTATGCTCAAAATCCTTCAAGCCAGACTTCAGAAGTATTTGAATCTAGAACTTTCAGATGTACAAGCTGGTTTTTGATAAGGCAGGGTAACCAGAGATCAATTTGCCATCATTCATTGGATTATAGGAAAAGCAAAGGAATTCCAGAAAAAAACATATACTTCTTTGACTACATGAAAGCCTTTGACTGTGTGGATCACAATAAACTGTGGAAAATTCTTAAAGAGATGAGAATACCTAACCATATTGCCTGTCTCCTGAGAAACCTGTAAGCAGTTAGAACCTTACATGGAACAACTGACTGGTTCAAAATTGGGAAAGGAGTATGACAAGGTTGTATATTGTCACCCTGTTTATTTGTCTTATATGCAGAGTACATTATGCAAAATGCCGGGCTAAATGAGTTACAAGCTGGGATCAAGATTGCCTGGAGAAATATCAATAACTTAAATATGCAGATGACACCACTCTAATGGCAGAAAATAAAGAACTAAAGAGCCTCTTGATGAGGGTGAAGTAGATTGAGAAAGCTGGCTTAAAACTCAACATTCAAAAAACTAAGATCATGGCATCTGGTCCCATCACTTCATGGCAAAAAGAAGGGGAAAAAATGGAAGCAATGACAGATTTTCTCTTCTTGGGCTCCAAAATCACTGTGGGTGATGACAGCAGCCATGAAATTAGAAGACACTTGCTTCTTGGAAGGAAGGCTTTGACAAACCTAGACAGCATATTAAAAAGCAAACATCATTTTGCCAACAAAGGTGCATATAGTCAAAGCTATGATTTTTCCAGTAGTCATCTATATATGTGAGAGCTGAACTCTAAAGAAGACTGAGAACCACAGAATTGATGCTTGTGAATTGTGGTGCTAGAGAAGACTCTTCAGAGTCCCTTGGACAGCAAGGTGACCAAACCAGTCAATCCTAAGGGAAATCAACCCTGAATACTCACTGGAAGAACTAATGCTGAAGCTGAAGCTTCAATACTTTGCCACCTAATGTGAGCAACCGACTCATTGGAAAAGACTCTGATGCTGGGATAGATTGAAGGCAAGGGAAAAGAGAGTGGCAAGGGATGAGATGGTTGGATGGCATCACTGATTCAATGGACATGAACTTGGGTGAACTCCAGGAGATGGTAAGGAATAGGAAAGCCTGGCATGCTGCAGTCCATGGGGTTGCAAAGAGTCAGACACAGCTTAGTGACTGAACAACAGCAACAACAGATTAAGAGTCTAGAACAGATCAAGATGCTGTTTGGAGCCAGAATAATGGTATAGCCACCTAGGACTTTGAATCAGTGCCATATAATCAACTGTTCTTCTTTTAGAAAATTCCTGGACTTGTGCTGTGAGCCTTAGCAGAGACTGAACATCTCACTATGAGAATTTAAGACCTTGACATCTTGGATAACCATCACAAACTGGGTTTTATCTAACCTAACCAACCATAAAGCTGTATATAACCAGAATCACTCCAACATCAACTCAAAGTGATGTATAGAATATTGGAGCCACTGAAGCCACTAGTAAATGATATGACCATGTAGGTGGCTCACATCACCACCTACTCTGTGTATAATGCCACGATTCTATCAATCCACACTTCCCCGTGGTGACAACCCAACAGGGAGTTCTCTATGACCAGTTGACTCAAAGAAAAAAATTCAATTCTGGTTTATAGATGGTTCTGGAAAATGAGCTGGCTCCTACCAGAAGCATATTGCTGTAGCATTACACTATTATTCAGAGTTAACTCCAAGGGGAAGAACTTTAGTCAGTGTATCTCATTTTCAATTTGGAAAAGTAATGTCCTTTGCCGATTTACGGGTAGTGGTTAGTGGTCTGGCTGGGCATACAGCAACATGGGCAAAATAAGAGGCAAGGATTGAGGGATAGATACATTTGGGACCTCCTGTAATGTTAAAAGAATGTGAACATATTTGTATCTCGTGAGTATGCCAACGATAACATCAAAAGCAGCAGCCAAAAGAGATCACCTCTGCAGGGGAGGCTTTTCACGTTGATGAGGTAGCTGATATGACTTCTTCTGTGGCTACTGCTGCTACTGCTAAGTCGCTTCAGTCGTGTCCGACTCTGTGACCTCATAGACGGCAGCCTACCCGACTCTCCCGTCCCTAGGATTCTCCAGGCAAGAACACTGGAGTGGGTTGCCGTTTCCTTCTCCAACACATGAAAGTGAAAGTGGAGTCATGTCCGACTCCTAGCGATCCTGTGGACTGCAGCCTACCAGGCTCCTCCATCCATAGGACCTTCCCGGCAAGAGTACTGGAGTCTGTTGCCATTGCCTTCTCCGTCCAGTTGCCAACTGTGGCTATTAGTTAGCCTCTTTCTACAGCTAGCCAGTGCTTGGTCAGTGGTTCCCTGACCAAAGTATTATGACAGAGATGGGAGTTATTTATGATCTCAGAAAAACATGGGCTTCTCTTCCTCAGGACTGATCTATCTACTGCTATATTTGAGAGTCCCAATCTTCCAGCAGTAGAAAGCTGATGCTGATCACCTGATAATACATCACCTGATACACCAGGCGTAATAGTCAGCCACCTGGTGGCAGGTTGATTCTATTGACTTCATCTTTATATAAGTGAATGAGTGAAAGTTATACAGTCCATGGACTTCTCCAGGCTAGAATACTGGAATGGGTAGCCTTTCCCTTCTCTAGGGGGTCTTCCCAACCCAGGGATCGATCCCAGGTCTCCCACATTGCAGGCAGATTCTTTACCAGCTGAGCCACTAGGGAAGCCCAAGAATACTGGAGTGGGTGGCCTATCCCTTCTCCAGCAGATCTTCCTGACCCAGGAATTGAACTGAGGTCTCCTGCATTGCAGGCAGATCCTTTAACGGAGCTATCATCTGTATATAGGTTGCATCAATTTGTCTACATAGACTGGATCATTATTGTGCAGCTATCTTTATTTCTCTTGCCTGCCATACTTCTGTAGCAATGCTATTTATAAAATAATGGAATGGCTTATTCAGCATAAGAGAATCTCCTACAACATGACATCTGTCCAAAGAACTAATTTTAATGTAGATGAACTAAAGTAAAAGAATAATAACCATGTGATCACTGGTTTTAAATGGTTTATAAATCCGTGTGATTACTGAACTATAAAGCAGTGTTGGGATCATCTATTGAACTCACTTATTACCTAAGAAGCAAGTTAGGAAGTACTATCTTAAAGAAATCAGATGCTTGTTCTAATAACAGAGCACATTGTTCTGAGAACACAGTGGTGGCTGTGGAATGGCACAAGTCACTATTAAGACCTAATAACAACAAATTATGTTGTCCAGTCTGAGACACTTAAGAATTAAAATGGAGCAGTAAACAATTAAACTTACATAATTTTTTAAACTATGTATTAACCAACAAATTGCTTTTATTATATTGGTGTCCCTATAAAATAGTCCATTTGAAAACTTTCAAAAAGAAGTCTGGATATGCTAGAAAATATTAAAACTGCTTAATACTGATTATTAGTACATTCAAAATAACAGGCAATAATTATTCTACACATATTTATGTATTTTAATCAGCTTCACAAATATATTTGTTTCATATCATGTATATTTTCACTTAAGAAAAATGCATTTTTTTCCAGATTCATTGAGATATAATTGACATCCAACACTGTGTAAATATAAGGTGTACCGTGTGATTTGATACACATATATATTGTGAAAAGATTGCCACAAAATAGTTAACACTTCTATCACCGCACATAATTACCTTCTCTTTTGTAGTGATAGCATTTAATATCTGCTCTCTTTAGTGACTTTCAAGTATGTAATATACTATTGTTAATTATACTCACCATACAGTAACTTAGATCCCAAGAAATTTTTCATCTTATAATTGCCAGTTTGTATCCTTCACCCAACATCTGCCCATTTCCCCTGGCACCCGGCTACACTGAAGAATGTATTTTAATATGGGAATATGTTTGTAATTTTTCATAAGAATATCTCTAAACTCTTTAACATATTTTACACTTCAGTTCAGTCGCTCAGTCATGTCCGACTCTTCGTGACCCCATGGACCACAGCATGCCTCCATGTTCATCACCAACTGCCGGAGTTTACCCAAACTCAGATCCATTGAGTTGGTGATGCCATCCAACCATCTCCTCCTCTGTCATCCCCTTCTCCTCCTGCCTTTAGTCTTTCCAAGCATCAAGGTCTTTTCAAATGAGTCAGCTCTTTGCATCAGGTGGCCAAAATATTGGAGTTTCAGCATCAATCCTTCCAGTAAATATTCAGGACGGATCTCCCTTACGATGTACAGAGTGGATCTCCTTGCAGCCCAAGAAACTCTCAAGAGTCTTCTCCAACACCACCGTTCAAGACCATCAATTCTTCGGCACTCAGCTTTCTTAATAGTACAACTCTCACATCTATACATGACTACTGGGAAAACCGTAGGCTTGACGAGATGGACCTTTATTGGTAAAGTAATGTCTCTGCTTTTTAATATGCTGTCAAGGTTCGTCATAGCTTTACTTACAAGGAGCAAGTGTCTTTTAATTTCATGGCTGCAGTGACCATCTGCAGTGATTTTGGAGCCCCCAAAAATAAAATCAGCCCCATCTATTTGCCATGAAGTGATGGGACCAGATGTCATGATCTTAGTTTTTTGAATGTTGAGCTTTAAGCCAACTTTTTCACTCTTCTCTTTCACTTTCATCAAGAGGCTCTTTAGTTCTTCACTTTCTGCCAAAAGGGAGGTGTCATCTGCATATCTGAGGTTATTGATATTTCTCCTGGCAATTTTACCCTTACTAAATTTTAAATTGTTAATGCCCTCAGTTGACTTTTCTCTTGACCTCAGTATTTTTATTTGGAAACATGCTCTTTATATTTGTTAATATAAGTATCTGATAAACTCAGAGCAAATTATGCCAAATGGAGTATCTTCTCAGGTTGGATTTTGTTTAATTAAATAAGTAAATATTTCAGTCCAAATATTGTCAATTACTGTCTTTCTTGCTTCCCTTGTATCTTTTTAAGACAAATTTCATCAAATAAATTATCTCCATTTGTATTTCTTTGAATGTTATACTAAATTTAGATGTGGCACTGTAATAGGTTAATTCTCGATTCATTCTACTCTTGTACAGAATATGTTTACTCAAGCAAAAATAGAAGCTCTAAAAATAATCTTCTCAGAAGTCAAAGGTATTTGTTTCCTATTGCTGTTGTATTTGGAGAAAGCAATGGTACCCCACTCCAGTACGCTTGCCTGGAAAATCCCATGGATGGAGGAGCCTGGTAGGCTGCAGTCCATGGTGTTGCTAAGAGTCGGACACTATTGAGCGACTTCACTTTCACTTTTCACTTTCATGCATTGGAGAAAGAAATGGCAACCCACTCCAGTATTCTTGCCTGGAGAATCCCAGGGATGGGGGAGCCTGGTGGGCTGCCGTCTATGGGGTCGTATAGAGTCAGACACGACTGAAGCAACTTAGCAGCAGCAGCAGCAGCAGCTGTTATATTAAACTACTGCAGACATAGTTGTTTAAAACAACACAAATTTATCATCTTACAATTTGGGGGGATCAGAAGTTGGAAATAGATTCCTCTGGGCTAAACTGGGAAAGTGTTGTCAGGATTGCATTCTCTTTGCCTGCTCTAGGGGAAATTCTGTTTGAGTTTTCTAGCTTCTGGAGTTGCTTGCATTCCTTGGTGTGTGACCTCTTCTTCCATCTTAAAGCACAATCCTCCAGCTTCTGTTTCCATCATCACATCTTCTCTAACTCTCTTTCTCTTTCGTCTTTTCAAAACTCAGATTACATTGGCTCACCTGGATAATACAGGATAGTCTTTACATCACAAGAGCCTTAACTTAATAGTACCTGTCAAGTCCCCTTTGCCAGTTAAGGTTACATGTCCTTACATGTATAAGCATGAGATATACTGGTCTGTAGTTTTCTTAAACTGTGATTTTATGATTTTGGTATTGAGTAATGTAATCCTCACAGAATTATTTGGGAAGTATCCCCTCCTCATCAATTTTCTGAAAAAGTTTGTATAGAATTGGTATTATTCCTTGTTTAAATATTTGGTAGAATTTGCCAGTGAAGCTACATGAGCCTAAAGTTTTCTCATAGGAAGGTTTTTAACTGAAAATTCAGTTTATTTAATAGCTTTAAAGTTATTTAGATTATCTGTTTCTTCTTCAATGAGCTTTGGTAGTTTGTGGTGCATTTCAAGCAACCTATCCATTTTATGTCCTCTTCACATCAGGTAATATTATTTGCTCTGAAATCTATTTTGTTTGATATTTATATAATCATCCCAGCTTTCTATTGATTAATCTTAACATGGGGTGGTTTTTTTTAATCATTTTTTAAGACCTATATGTTAATATAGTTGGATCTTGCTTTTTACCCAATCTTACAGTCTCCAGTTTTAAAATGAGACTGTTTAGACCACTTATAATTAATATGATCCATATCTTGGCTACAGTGAATAATCCTTCAATAAATTGGAAGTATAAATCTCTCTCCAAGATAGATTTCATTTGTTTTTTAGTACATATCCAGAAGTGGGGTTGCTGGATCATATGGTAATTCTATTTTTAATTTCTTGAGAAACCTCCATACTGTTTTTAATAATGATCATACCAATTTACATTTCAACCAGTAGTGCACAAAGGATTCTTTTTTCCATATCCTCTCAGCTTTAGATATCTTTTGATATTAGCTAGCCTAATAGGTATGAGGTGATACATCATTGTGGTTTTGATTTGCATTTCACTGATAATGACTAATATGAGTATCTTTTTATACATTTGTTTACCATTTGTATGTTTCTTTGGAAAATAGTCTATTCAAATCCTTTGCCCATTTTTTAATTGGGTTGTTTGATTTTGCTATTGAGCTATATGAGTTCCATATATATTTTGGATATTAAACCCTTATTGGCTATATGGTTTACAAATATTTTCTCCCAATCCATGGGTTTCCTTTTAATTTTGTTGATTGTTTCCTTTACTATGCAGAAACTCTTTATGTTGATATATTGTTAGTTTTGCTTTTGTTGCCTTGACTTTTAGTGTCAAATCCAAAAAGTCATAGCTAACACACATGTCAAGGAGCTTTTCCCTTCTTTTCTTCTGTAAGTTTTACAGTTTCAGATCTTACATTAAAATCTTTAATCCATTCTGAGTTGATTTTTTTGTATGGTGTAATATAAGGGTCCAGTTTTATTCATAGCATGTGTATATTTCAGTTTTCCCAACACTATTACTTGAAGAATCTATTCTTACCTTATTTTCTTGGTGCCTTTGTAGAAGACTCAGTTCAGTTCAGTTCGGTCACTCAGTCGTGTCTGACTCTTTGCGACCCCATGAATCGCAGCATGCCAGGCCTCCCTGTTCATCACCATCTCTCAGCTGACTATATATGAGGGTTTTGTGTTTTTTTTTTGAGTTATTGATCTTATAGGAAAGGATTTCAGCTTTCTACCTTTGAATATGATGTGGCTTGACATATATGACATTTATTATTGTTGAGAAACATTCCTTCTATACCTAATTTGTGAGAGTTTTTTTTTTTTTTTAATCATGAAAGGATGTTCAATTGTGTCAAATGCTTTCCCTGCATTTAGAAACTAACATTATGGCATGCAGTCCCATCACTTCATGGCAAATCGATGGGGAAACAATGGAAACAGTGACAGATTTTATTTTGAGGGGCTCCAAAATCACTGCAAATGGTGACTTGCAGCCATGAAATTAAAAGACACTTGCTCCTTGGAAGTAAAGCTATGACCAACCTAGACAGCATATTAAAAAGCAGATTAAAAGCAGATATTAAAAGCATATTAAAAGCTGATATATTACTTTGCTGACAAACATCTGTCTAGTCAAGGCTATGGTTTTTCCAGTAGTCATTTATGGATGTGAGAGCTGTACTGTAAAGAAAGTTGATCACTGAAGAATTAATGCTTCTGAACTATGGTATTGGAGAAGACTCTTGAGAGTCCCTTGGACTGCAAGGAGATCCAACCAGTCCATCCTAAGGGAGATCAGTCCTGAGTGTTCAATGGAAGGACTAATGTTGAAGCTGAAACTCCAATACTTTGGCCACCTGATGCGAAGAGCTGACTCATTTGAAAAGACCCTGATGCTGGGAAAGATTGAAGGCAGAAGAAAAAGGGGACAACAGAGGACAAGATGGTTGGATGGCATTACTGACTCAATGGACATGAGTTTGGGTAAACTCCGGGAGTTGGTGATGCACAGGGAGGCCTGGTGTGCCATGGTTCATGAGGTCGCAAAGAATCACTGAGCGACTGAACTCAACTGAAGTCAAAAACCTGTAGAATAAGTCAGTGAAACTAAATCTGTTGTCAGATGCAAGGAATGACTGGCTAAATACTGGAAGACAAATCAGAGGTCATGGTTTGTCCTGACACAAGTAAACAGTAGGTGAAAGGAGTAAGATGGCAATGAAGCTAACGGATTTAGCATCTCAGTGTGAAATGAGCTGGATTACTTGAAACTTCCTATTAATTACCAGAGAAGCTTGCCTATTACTGAAGCTTGATTGTTATTGAATGTGGGTCATGTGCTGAATAGTGGGGGGGCGAGGAGGGCTGAATGAAAGGAAATTAATTATAGGTTGATTTTCCTTCTGACTACTATAGAAACACCCCAGCTTGCCCTTTCAAGGATGGGAAGATTTTCCCAGGGATTGCCTTTGAAGGAATCAGTTTTCTTTACTAGGAGGTTATTCCACCTTTGTACCTTATGGCCCCAGGCATTTGCCTGCTCTGATCTGTTCACTGTCATTATAGACATCTCCCAGATTTCTGATCTGCACTGATTCATTCCATAGTTCATCTGGCCTTTGACTGTGGCTCCATTCTCAATTTATAGTTCTCCTCCTGTCTTTTGAACTAGACTTTGTTGTTTGGTCTCTTCTTTTTGATTCTTGGCCTGTTCTCAAAAGAGTGTTCTAATAATCACTCCCACTTCAAACAGCTTCACTTTCATTATTCTATAAGGACTCAATCCCTACTTCTGGAGGGGCCATAACTCACATTTCTGATCATGGAGTCATACCTCAATCCAAACCACTGGAACCTACATGAGAAATTCATAATATTTATAGGTGTTTTCCTCTGCTATGTATCAGATGAAGTACCAGAATTAGCTATAATAAATGGCAAAGTTCAGATCATTCTGTACTGTGTATTTTGGCTCCTTGTCTCTGGAAGCTGGGGTAAATTGCAAAGGATTTGAGTTCACTAGAGTGAAATTCTGGCAACCCACTCCAGTATTCTTGCCTAGAGAATCCCAGGAATGGGGGAGCCTGGTGGGTTGCCGTCTATGGGGTCACACAGAGTCGGACACGACTGAAGCAACTTAGCAGTAGCAGCAGCAGCAGAGTGAAATTCTAGGGACATGTGCACAAGGATTAGTGAAAATGAATTTGGGGTCAGGGATGGAAAACCTGGAAGTGAAAGGCCCCCACTTTATGGGTCAGAAGCCATGTTCTTGTGTAGGTTATAAAGTAGTAATAGGAATAATAAGTGGTATGCATCTGTTATAAGAAAAGCCACAAAGTCTTTTCTCTGTATTACCTCCCTAGTGTTTGAGACTGTCAACTTAAGCTTTCATTTATTTAATGGATACTCATTGAGCACCATATATGTAAAGATACAGTAGGGAATAAAAACAGACATGGCCCCTATTGTTATTAACCTTACCAACTAAGTGGGAGAAAGCTCTGAAGCAGAATGCAATCTAATGGAAAGGATACCTTGTGCCCCATCTTGGTGGGAGTACTAAGAATTATATAAAATCTATGTGGAGGGGAAGGGTTATGACAAACCATCATAACAGGTTTTTAATGAGCTCTGAGGATCATGGTATAATTTTTCTTAGGGTATCTTGAGCTTGCTTTGATGCAAGTCTTATAAACAATGGTATGCATCAAAAAAGTTTCATTATTGGAGAAGGGCATGGCAACCAATCCCAGTATTCTTGCCTGGAGAATCCCATGGACAGAGGAACCTGGCAGGCTACAGTCCTTAGGGTCTCAGAGTCGGACATGACTGAAACTACTTAGCATGCATGCATATATCCTTATGTATCATGTTTCATGTTTGGGGTCTTGAATGACTCCCAGCATCCAGTCAGGTCAACATTTGTCTTTGATTCACTTTGGTGAAATCGACTTCTTGATTCTTCAGGGCTGCTTCCAGGAATTCTGGAGATTCCTTGGATTCTGTTTGGCTTAAATGTTTGCCACTTAATATCCTCTGATAAAGTCTTTCTTCTTTGACTGTGGTTGTAGGACCATGGCAGCCTTCAAGAAAAGACTCTCCAGACATGATTAACCTTGTCCATCAATAAACTCATAGATCTCTTTTGCTTTATATATACCTGATATAAGCAGTCTAGTACCTGGTGGAGAGCCTGGGTCACTGTTGACCAGCAGGGCCAGCAGCTGAGGATGAGCCAAATGTGGGGGAGGTTGGATGGTACTTGCTAATACTCTGTGTCAGTCTGTCACCATGTCTGACCACGATGACTTTCTAAGAGTGATGGTCTCTGCTTTACTTTTCCTTTTTAAACCTCATGCAGCTCTTTTGGTCAACTCTAACCTAGTAACATAGGGGAAAAGAATTTCCAGAAATGTGGTTTTCAGCGTTAGCTAAATTCACACAATCCAGCCTAGACATTCAGACTAAGAGGTCTCAGAGATACATTTGCTGGAGTTTCTTCAGCGGTGAAGATGGTACAGTGGCCCTGAGGTGAGGTGAGGTGAAGTCGCTCAGTCGTGTCCGACTCTTTGTGACCTCGTGGACTATAACCTACTAGGTAGACTTCTCTGTCCATGGGATTCTCCAGGCAGGAATACTGGAGTGGGTTGCCATTTCCTTCTCCAGGGGATCTTCCCGACCCAGGGATCGAACCCTGATCTCCTGCATCGAAGGCAAGCGCTTTAACCTCTGAGCGACCAGGGAAGCCACAGTGACCCGAGGGCCATGAAAACCAGGCAACCATGTAAGGCCATATTTTTTGACACATCTAGATCATGGAGGATCAAAGTAAAATACTTGAGTGTTCTAATGGCTCAAGAGTATCACCAAATACTTAAATTCCTCCAAGTGTGTACAGAAGACCGTTCCCTAATGATGCTTCCTCGAATGTGGAATAAGATTACATGCACCCTTTGAGTCAGTCTAAAGCCTTGGAGGTGGACAATCTCATACCAGCACAGCTTTGAAGAATAAATCCTGGAAGAATTGGGGTTTCTCATTCTTCTCTTAAAGACTACCAGGGCCCCAGAAAAGGAGTAAAGAGGGTTGAGAGATTGCCATTTTAAAGGACAGAAATTTTTTAAGAGTGAAGTATATTTCCTTTTCTCTTTTGAATTTGAGCCACAGATACAAAATAGATCGTGCCATCAACTGTAATTTCAGTTATTATCTGCTCCCTGTTTCAAGAACACCATTTAACAGGCCAAATATTTTACATATATATATATATATAATATATATATATATTCTTGGATATATATATATATATCCAATAATGAGAGCAGCAGTAAAATTTTTTAGTGGCCTGTGGGAATGCTATACTCCAGTGAAGTTCAGTGTCTAAGTGCTCTAGGAGTCCACAGCATTGTCTGTCTCTGGTTAGTTGATGACAATCACCTTCTATCAGCAGATAGCTAGCTAACATATATGCCTGGACATGTTCCCCCTAACATTCTTGCTCACTTTGGAACTCAGCTTCTTCCTTTTGTTTTCTTTTCTTCCACAGTCCTCCTCTCCACTTGTCTACACTGAAACCTCATCCTTCTTCTGGGAAAGAAGTCATAGCTTCTAGGAGGTATATGGAATGTATGGAAATCAGATGAAGATTTTTTGTCAAGTCTCTTGGATAAGCAGTCCCAGCTATCTTAACCTAGTGTGGTGGCACTATGATACACCACCTGGATCTCTTCAATGAAGGCCTGATGCCTCTGCTACTGAAGGGCTATCCATAGATAGCCATTAGCCTTCAGTGCCTTCAAAGACTGCCTCACTTCCAGAGAAACACATAAGAAGTCTTATATCCACTAGTGGACTGAGTATAAAGACTTTGCAATCTAAAGGCTCCAAAGCTTCCAAAGAGGTTGGTTGGAGATTTACCCACTTCTCCCTCTTCCCACCCCTGCTTTCTTTTTTCCCCTTCCACAGGCATCAATCTCATGGCTATACCTTAGTCCCACAAGTACTCCCTGCACACTAAACTCAGTCTTAGAATCTGCTTTCTAGAAATCCAACCTGCAAGACATGAATAGCTTGTGAGTCTTTCTTGGAGCCATGCTTGAAAAGACAGATGACTAATTCTCTCCTCTGCCTTCCTCCTCTCAGATAATAGCCTTGTAGTGAGATTATGAATTAAAGGTACATTGTCAGAGTTAAAAAATATGGAGGCAGTTTAGAAGGACTTAGAACTCAACAAGAGTTCAAGAAGTGAAGACAGGCCTTCCAATGACTATGGTGTTTATATGATCTATGAAAGATGGTAGAGCCTGTCATAACTGTAGACACAAGAGATAACCCTGTTCTTTTTTTTTTTCTCTCTCCAATTTATTCTCCACTCTGCAGCTACCTATTTTCAACCTGAAATAGAGTCAGATTGCCTTCCTTCCTAAAATCCAAAAATCCCTTCTTATTACTCTTGGTATGGAGTTGAAACTTAAAGAATCTGTGACCTGGATCCTGCCTCACTTCTCTAGACTCATCTCTCATTCCTCAGCTCTCCTGAATTTCATTTAGTTTCACCAAAGTACCATGTTAATGCATTTTCACATATAGTTCTTCTTGCTTGGACTACTCCTTTTTTCTGTTACCAAGCTGACTCCAATTTGTTAGGACTCAGCTTCAATGTCACTTCCCTGGGAAACCTTTCCTGTCAATGTAATTGCCTTTTTTGGCCCTGCCAGAGCACCCTGTACTTCCCCTGGATTAGCATTTACCAAATTTTGTTTTAGTTTTAAAATTTTCTTATACAGTATATACTACCGTAATGTTTGCTGAGGGCTTTCTATGTGTCAGGAACTGTTCTATGCACTTGATATGTATTATTTCCTTTAATCTTTACAATAAAATTATGATACTATATTACCCTTTTTTGAAAGATAAGGAAACAGGCAAATGGAAGTTAAGGGAACTCACACCCTAAGGAACCTCACAGTGAGTGGTATTTTCACCTGTATTTTAACTTGGTCTGTCTGGTTCTGGAACCTGTGCTACCACTACATTGTGGTTTGGTATCTGCTACATGGTGCATGTATGTGAAAAGTAGCTTCAGTGGTGTCTGACTCTTTGCCATCCTATGGACTGTAGCCCACCAGGCTTCTGTGTCCATGAGGTTCTCCAGGCAAGAGTTACCTTGCCCTCCTCCAGGCAATCTTCCCAACCCAAGGATTAAACCCGCATTTCCTGCAGCTCCTGCATTACAGGCAGATACTGCTGAGCCACTAGGGGGAAGCCCCTGCTACATCAGTTCAGTTCAGTCACTCAGTCGTGTCCAACTCTTTTCGACCCCATGAATCGCAGCACGCTAGGCCTCCCTGTCCATCACCATCTCCCAGGGTTCACTCAGATCCACGTTCATCGAGTCCGTGATGCCATCCAGCCATCTCATCCTCTGTCGTCCCCTTCTCCTCCTGCCCCCAATCCCTCCCAGCATCAGTCTTTTCCAATGAGTCAACTCTTCACATGAGGTGGCCAAAGTACTGGAGTTTCAGCTTTAGCATCATTCCTTCCAAAGAAACCCCAGGGCTGATCTCCTTCATGTAAACACTAAATAAATATTTATTGAATGAATTAGTTTAATAGGTCCAACCAGAAAAGATGAATACTCAAGAGTTTTCAAGAATAAAGTAGGAAAATTAGGTACAGATTATGGAAACTCTAGGACTCTGAGAAATAGTTTAGAAGTTAGATGGTTGGGAATAAGGATATACTGTTGAAATCACTTTAAAAAGACTAAATTGGCAACATTTTGTGAAACTTCTACGCTATGCCTTCTGCCTCAACCTTCAACTTGAAATTAGAACATGTAGAAAGGGGTATAATGAAATATTAATGGAAAAATTCAATAGTGCATAAGATCTAAAGGAAGAGTTTTTTGTTTTCTTTAACATCTAAAGAAGTAGAAAGTATCTTTTATAGATAATTTTTTGGCATGACTATTAGGATTTTTACAAGCATGAATAGATTTTTGAAAAATCATTTACTTTCTATAGGATGATTGGGGAAATATCATCACTTTTTGAGAATTTAAGTTATGTATCTTTTAAAAAAAGTTTAATCCCTTGCCCCCTCTCAGCTGCTCTTCTGCTGTGGCCCTAAGTTATGTATCTTTACCAAAGTTCACTTTGTATATATGAGATATCTGTCAAAAAGTATATATGTATATATACTTTTATATATATAATTTTTTTTAATCTTATTTTTTCAATTAGGATTTTAGGGTTCATGTTAAACCAAAAATATTAAAAATCAACTGTGACAATCTATAACTTTTAATACTTTCTCTTGATTCCATGTTCACAAGGCAAATAATACTTTTTGTTGCAAACAAAGCCATCTGTTTGGCCAAGTGTCTTGACTAGAAAACTTTGCTGTTAGTCTATAAGTGTGAAATTCCACCCTCAAGTATGTCTGCTGAGGGTAGTAAAGACTTAAAAATCATTGTCCTCCAAAATGATTTGACTATATTGGATGAATACCAGGGATCATTTAAACATGGTCATGGGGCTTACCCAGGAATAGGGTAAGCATCATACCATTCTATTTCTTTCTCCTTCCCATTCCCTGCACTTCACCCTCATTTTTACTTATGTTACAGAGTGAGGAATTATAATGATATTTCCCTCTTATAATTCTATTTGTTTTCACTCTAAAATGCCTTAATTATTTCAAAGCTGTTAATCTGGCCTTCTGTTCTAAATATATATATATATTTTTTCTGATCTTTTATTTCCTCCTATTGGTACTGTGTTACTGATGTACATTGTGACAATCTAGAGATACATGTAAGAGTTGTAGGGAAACAGACAGGACTAGATTAACAGGAAAATACTTGTCTTTGCATAGTTGAAAGGCTCTCTTTGTTGCCTTTGGCTATGTATATCTAAATCTATACATTCCTATATTTAGAATTTGGGAATACAAAAGTCAGAAGATGTATAGTGTGATCAGAACTTCTCATTGTTTTTATTATCAAGATTGGTAGAGAGCCTTGCATCATGGAAGTGAAAACTGCAGTCATTTACAAATAATAAAAGAAATGTTTCCATTTATATGCTGAAGAAAGTTGTATTACTATAAATTCTATTCTCATTTTACCTATACCTTCTCTTCCCTACTTCACTCTATTTTTCTCTCTGTTGAATCTGATAACTGATGCAAGTAACAGAGAGAATTTACCATACTTTGAAGAATACTGTCTTTAACATATTTCAACATGTGTAATTATTAGTTTCAGGATACCCTTAGGCTGGGCTTCCCCAGTGGCTCAGTGGATAAAGAATCTGCCTGTAATGCAGAAGACACAGGTGACGTGGGTTCAATCCCTGAGTCAAAAAGATCCCCTAGAGGAGGTAGTGGCAATCCACTCCAGTACTCTTGCTGGGAAGATCACATGAACAGAGGAGCCTGGTAGGCTACATATTCATAGGATTGCAAGGAGTCAGACATGACTGAAACGACTGAACAAGAGCACCCTTAGGCTACTGAGTTACACATCAAAATGCAAACCAATTTAAGTGACTGGAAATGTGATTTAATATATACTATCATGTGACATTATAAATATATTATGATAGGATATATACTCAGGAAGCCCAGGAAGACCCAATCTAAATAAATCACTACGGACGATCTTGTGGAGAGCACTTCAAAAAGACAGGCAGTAATTCTCCAGAACAACTGAAACTGAGGCCTGTGGTACTTCAGTTGTGAGAGACAAGTCATAAGTATTAAAACACAGTGAATGAAGAAAGTGAACAGGAGTTTTAAATATGAACTTCAGTCAAAATTTGCGAAGGAAGAAGTTTTGATTTTTGGCATAGATTTGTGATTGAGCTGTTTCTTTCAAAGGTAACTCTTATGTAGTGTTGGTGAAATGTGAGGTTGCAGGGATTTATTCATTATTCAAGATGGTTGATAAATCTTTTAAGCAATGTTGAAAACAAAAACTAGCTATATGTCATCATTTATTTTAACATATGATAAACGAACTACTTTGGAACAATAGAGAAATAAATGAATGGAAGATGTTATTTAAAAAATATTGAAATATATTAAATGGCCTGAACACGATTTGAAGAGATTTGTAAAACACAGAAGAGCATATATGAACATTTTTAAATTAAAATAATAATTGGGAAAATATTAGG
>SJYC01049568.1:0-16387 GCA_006408675.1 Madoqua kirkii
TAGAAAGTATTCCAGTTTCATTCTTTTACAAGTGGTTGACCAGTTTTCCCAGCACCATATCTAACTTATCTCACTTAGCATAAGGCATTTAAATCCTATGTTATCACAAGTCATCTCATGGATGACTAATATTCCATTGTCACATACACATATATGCATGTATTCTATGTGTCTTACACTTCTTTATCCATTTATTCATTGACAGACACAGGTTGTTTCTATATTTTGGCTAATTGCAAATAATGCTAAAGTGAATGTGTGAGTGCAGGCATTACTTCAATATTCTGTTTTCATTTCTTTTAGATGTATACTCCAAAGTGGAATTGCTGGATTATATGATAGTTATTTTTAATCTTTAAAGGAGCTTCTATGCTGTTTTCCACAGTGGCTGCACGAATTTACATTCCCACAGTATACAAGGTTCTCTTTTCTCCATACCATCACCAATGCTTTTTATCTCTTGATTTTTTGATTATAGCCACTTTAACAGCTGTGAGATGGTATTTCATTGTGACTTTGATTTATATTTTTCTGACAATTAGTGATATTGAGCACCTTTCCCTGTACTTGTTGGCCATTTGTATGTCTTCTCTGGAATAATGTCTACTCAGTTCCTCTGCTTGTTTTTAAATTGGATTGTTTAGTTTTAAGTTGTTAAGTTGTATGGCTTTATATATATTTTGGACATTAATGCTTTATCAGATATATGATTTGCAATTATTCTTGTCTCACTCCATAGGTTGTCTTTTTATATTGCTTGCTTCTTTTGCTGTGCAGACGTTTTTTAGTTTAATGTATCTTATTATTTTTGCTCTCATTATCTTTCCTTTTGATGTCAAATCTAAAAAATATTATTACCTTAAAGTTGCCACCAAAAAGTATTAGAACTAGTAATTGAATTCAGTAAACTTGCAAGATACCAGATTAACATACAGAAATCTGTTGCTTTTCTGCACACTAATAAATGACTTCTCAGAAAGAGAAAGCAAGAAAACAATTCCATGGACATGTACACACTGATATATTTTAACTGGATAACCTACAAGGACCTCCTGTATAGCACCAGAAGCTCTGTGCAGTGTTATATGGCAGCCTGAATGGGAGGAGAGTTTGGGGGAGAATGGATACATGTGTATGTATGGCTCAGCCCCTTTGTTCTCCACCTGAAATTATCACAGCATTCTTAATTGGCTATATGCCATACAAAATAAAAAGTTTTTTTTAATCTCATTTGCAATTGCATCAAAAAGAATAAAATAGGAATAAATTTAATCAAGGGGGTAAAGGTTAAATTCTAAAAACTATAAAACATTGATGAAGGAAATTGAAGATGAAGCAAAGAACTTGCAAAATATTTCATGTTCATGGATTGGGAGAATTAATATTGTTAAAGTGTCCATACCACCCAAAGCAATCTACAGATTTAATGCATCAAGATACCGAAGACACTTTTCACAGAACTAAGACAAATAATCTTAAATTTTTATAGAACCACAGAAGACCTCAAATAACCAAAGCAATCTTGAGAAAGAAAAATAGAGCTGGAGGGATCATGCTCCCTGACTTCAGACTATACTACAAAGCTACAGTAATCAAAATAACATGGTACTGGCACAAAACCAGACACGTAGATCAACAGAATAGAGAGCTCAGAAGTAAACCCACACACATATGGCCAATTAATCTATGACAAAGGAGACAAAAATATAAAATGGAGAAAAAACAGTGTCTTCAGTAAGTGATATTGGTGAAACTGGACAGCTGCATGTAAAAAAGTGAAAGTAAAGTATTTTCTTACACCATATAAAAAAATAACCTCAAAGTGGTTTAAAGACTTAAATTTAAAACTGGAAGCCACAAAACTCCTAGAAGAAAGCACAGGCAGTATACACTTTGACATAAGTCTTAGCAATATATTTTTTTGATCTTTCTCTGCAGGCAAAGGAAATAAAAGCAAAAATAAAGAAATGGGAACTAATTAAACTTAAAGACTTTTGCACAGTGAAGGATACTATCATCAAAATGAAAAGACAATTTATCAAATGAGACAAGATAATTGCAAATTGTTTATCTGATAAGAGGTAAGGGGTTAATATACAAAATATATAAAGAGCTCATACAGCTCAATATCAAATAAGCAAATGATTCAATTTTAAAATGATCAAAAGACAGAAATATAGATCAATGGAACAAAATAGAAAGCCCTGAGATAAACCCACACACATTTGGACACCTTATCTTCGACAAAGGAGGCAAGAACATACAATGGAGTAAAGACAGTCTCTTTAACAGGTGGTGCTGGAAAAGCTGGTCAACCACTTATAAAAGAATGGAACTAGACCACTTTCTAACACCACACACAAAAATAAACTCAAAATGGATTAAAGATATAAATGTAAGACCAGAAACTATAAAACTCCTTGAGGAGAACATAGGCAAAACACTTTCGGACATATATCACAGCAGGATCCTCTATGATCCACCTCCCAGTATACTGGAAATAAAAGCAAAAATAAACAAATGGGACCTAATTAAAATCAAAAACTTCTGCATAACAAAGGAAACTATAAGTAAGGTGAAAAGACAGCCTTCTGAATGGGAGAAAACAATAGCAAATGAAGCAACTGACAAACAACTAATCTCAAAGATATACAAGCAACTTATGCACCTCAACTCCAGAAAAACAAATGATCCAATCAAAAAATGGGCCAAAGATCTAAACAGGCATTTCTCCAAAGAAGACATACGGATGGCTAACAAACACATGAAAAGATGCTCAACATCACTCATTATCAGAGAAATGCAAATCAAGACCACAATGAGGTACCACTTCACACCAGTCAGAATGGCTGCGATCCAAAAATCTACAAGCAATAAATGCTGGAGAGGATGTGGAGAAAAGGGAACCCTCTTACACTGTTGGTGGGAATGCAAACTAGTACAGCCATTATGGAAAACAGTGTGGAGATTCCTGAAAGAATTGCAAATAGAGCTGCCTTACGACCCAGCAATCCCACTGCTGGGCATACACACCGAGGAAACTCGAATTGAAAGAGACACATGTACCCCAATGTTCATTGCAGCATTGTTTATAATTGCCAGGACATGGAAACAACCCAGATGTCCATCAGCAGATGAATGGATAAGAAAGCTTTGGTACATATACACAATGGAGTATTACTCAGCCCTCAAAAAGAATAAGTTTGACGCAGTTCTAATGAGATAGATGAAACTGGAGCCGATTATACAGAGTGAAGTAAGCCAGAAAGAAAAACACCAATACAGTATACTGACACATATATATGGAATTTAGAAGACAGTAATGATGACCCCGAAAGTGCGACAATATAAGAGACACAGAGGTATAGAATGGACTTTTGGCTTCAGAGGGAAAGGGAGAGGGTGGGAAGATCTGGGAGAATGGCAACAAAACATGTATACAATCATATGGGAGATGAAGCACCAGTCTATGTTCAATACAGGATACAGGATGCTTGGGGCCAGTGTATGGGATGAACCGAGGGGATGGGTGGGGAAGGGAGGTGGGAGGGGGCTTTAGCATGGGGAGATCGTGTACACCTGTGGCTGATTCATGTCGATGTATGGCAGAACCAATACAGTACTGTGAAATGGAATAAAGCATTAAACAATAAAATAAAATAAAATAAAATGATCAAAAGATCTGATTAGACATTTTCCCAAAGATACATGCAGATGGCCAAAAGGTACATAAGAAGATGCTCAATATCACCAGTCATCACAGAAATGTAAACCCAAACCACAATGAGCTATTACTTCACATCTGTCAGAATGGTATCATCAAAAAGATAATGAATAACAATTGTTGGCCAGGATGTTGAGAAAAGGGAACACTAGTGCCCTGCTGGTGGGAATCTAAGTTCGTATGAACCATTATGGAAAACTGTGTAGAGGTTCCTCAAAAGTCTGAAAACGGAACTACCATATGATCCACAGTTCCACTGTTATGTACATATCCCAAGAAAAAGAAAACACTAAATAGAAAATATATATGTTCATAGAAACGTTATCTATAATAGTCAAAATAAGGATGTGATCTCAATATCTAACAGCAGATGAATGGATAAAGAAGCTGTGATTTATATCACAATGTAATATACTCAGCCATAAAAAATAATGAAATTTTGCCTTTGGCAACAACGTGAATGGACATGGAGAGTATTATGCTTAATGAAGTTATACAGAGAAAGACAAATACTGTATGCCTTCACTTATATGTAAAATAAAAAAAGTATAACAATCAAATAAATATTAAAAAGTAGAAACAGACTCATAGATACAGAGGACAAACTAGTGATTATAAGTGGTTACTTATAAGGATGGGAGGGGGACAAAACAGGGAAAGGGGATTAAAAGGTACAAACTAATAGGTATAAATTAAGTAAGATACAAAGATAATGTACAGCACAAGAAGTATAACCAATGTTTTATAATTTCAAATGAAGTATAATCTATAAAAATATTAAATCATTATGTTATACACCTGAAACCAATGTAACATTGTAAATCAGCTATACTTCAATTAAAAAAAGAATGATGTAGGAGAGTAAATTAGTAATAAAAATTTTTGACAGATTAAGATGCTACCATCTCTGCTAAGATTAGAAAGCCACTGAATCAGAAAGTTACCTGCAAGTCAGTATACAGAAGCTTTGCCAGTTCCAAAATTGCACCACATCTACTAATCTGGAAGTCGTCTGCAGTCAGGAAATTGCTGCTTGTTACTGGCTCAGGAACCACAGTGAATTTGTCACAATCCATCACAGCATAGTGGATGCCTTGCAACCTGCCTCCTTCCCCATTTGATTCACTTTCAAATTACAGTTTCACAGGAGTAAAATTGCATATCAGAGCCCACATCATATCTGGAATCTGCAAGAGCAATTCTGGGAAATGCTATATGTTATATGACTTCTGCTGCTCTAAGGAGGTGGAATAGTACTGAATGAGCCAGTCCACATTGATGTCTGTGTAAAATCTTCCCCATTCTTTGTTATCTTAAACAGCTTTTATAAGGCAGATATACTTCTTGAAGGTTTTGGGAAATATACCTGTACATTTTTGTTTTGAAGAATCTTTTAAACCTGCCAATTAAATTTATTTTACACATGAGAAAAGTGGTCAGTTCAGTTCAGTTGCTCAGTCGTGTCTGTTTCTGTGACCCTGTGGGTTGCAGCACACCACGCTTCCCTGTCCATCACCAACTCCCAGAGCTTGCTCAAACTGACATCCATAGAGTCAGTGATCTCATCCAAACATCTCATCCTCTGTTGTCTCCTTCTCCTCCTACCTTCAATCTTGCCCAGCTCAAGGTCTTTTCCAGTGAGTCAGTTCTTTGTATCAGGTGGCCAAAGTATTGGAGTTTCAGTTTCAGAATCAGTCCTTCCAATGAATATTCAGGACTGATTTCCTTTAGGATTGACTGGTTTGATCTCCTCACTGTCCAAGGGCCTCTCAAGAGTCTTTTCCAACACCACAGTTCAAAAGCATCAATTCTTCGGCGCTCAGTTTTCTTTATGGTCCAACTCTCACATCCATACATGACTACTGGAAAATCATAGCTTTGACTATATGGACCTTTGTCAGTAAAGTAATGTCTCTGCTTTTTAATATATTGTCTAGTTTTGTCATAGCTTTTCTTCCAAAGAGCAAGCAAGAAAAGGGGTAAGAGAAGTCATATTTGTGTTAATTTATAAATGAATAAAGTATCTGGAAGCTTTTATAAGTAATTGACAAACCTTAGGGCAGGAAGCAACAGTTAGAAGTGGGCATGGAACAACAGACTCTTTTTCCAAATAGGAAAAAGAGTATGTCAAGGCTGTATATTGTCCCCCTGCTTATTTAACTTATATGCAGAGTACATCATGAGAAATGCTGGGCTGGAAGAAACACAAGCTGGAATCAAGACTGCCTGGAGAAATATCAATAACTTCAGATATGCAGATGACACCACCCTTATGGCAGAAAGTGAAGAGGAACTCAAAAGCCTCTTGATGAAAGTGAAAGAGGCGAGTAAAAAAGTTGGCTTAAAGCTCAATATTCAGAAAATGAAAATATGGCATCTGATCCGATCACTTCATGGGAAATAGATGGGGAAACAGAGGAAACAGTGTCAGACTTTGTTTTTGTGGACTCCAAAATCACTGTAGATGGTGACTGCAGCCATGAAATTAAAAGACGCTTACTCCTTGGAAGGAAAGTTATGACCAACCTAGATAGCATATTGAAAAGCAGAGACATTACTTTGCCAACAAAGGTCTGTCTAGTCAAGGCTATGGTTTTTCCAGTGGTCATGTCTGCATGTGAGAGTTGGAGTGTGAAGAAAGCTGAGCGCTGAAGAATTGATGCTTTTGAACTGTGGTGTTGGAGAAGACTCATTGAGAGTCCCTTGGCCTGCAAGGAGATCCAACCAGTCCATTCTGAAGGAGATCAGTCCTGGGTGTTCATTGGAAGGACTAATGCTGAAGCTGAAACTCCAGTACTTTGGCCACCTCATGCGAAGAGTTGACTCATTGGAAAAGACTCTGATGCTGAGAGGGATTGGGGGCAGGAGGAGAAAGGGACAACTGAGGATGAGATGGCTGGATGGCATCACGGACTCGATAGACATGAGTCTTGAGTGAACTCCGGGAGTTGGTGATGGACAGGGAGGCCTGGCGTGCTGCAATTCATGGGATTGCAAAGAGTCAGACACGACTGAGCGACTGAGCTGAACTGAGAGTGCTTTCGGGAGAGACAGTGGGTAGTTGGAGAATATGGTGATAGGGGAATTTTTATCATATAGATGTAGAACATTTTGAGTTTAAAGCCACATGAATACACTATCTATTGAAATATAAAATATAAAAAACAGAAAGTTCTGACAAAACTTACATTATTATTTTATAATTTTAAGGATTTCCTCTTGATTCATTCCGATATGCTTTGTTTTGTGTCTCTTCCCCTTGATTGCTAGAAACTTGTCTATTTTAATTCAGCTTTTTCAGATAACTACCTTTCAGATTTTCTATTCTTTTTTTTTTTTTTTTCTTTGCTGTTTCTTCAGTTTCTGAGCGTAGTTTTATTATTTCCTTTCTGGAGCTAGTTTTTTAGGTTTTCTCTCCTCTGCTTCTAAATATTTTCTTAACGTATTTAATCCCTCCTTTCTCCTACCCCATCCCCCATAAATATAGTTAAGCTTTAAATTTACCTCTAGATGCACTTTAGGTACCCTACACATTCTATCTATAGTACTTTACATTTTTGTTTTCTAAACTGTCAAGGCCATTTTTATTGTTCATTTTGTCAAGTTGAAAAATTCTGCTTATGCAAGTTAATCTTTTAAACGCAGTAGACTCTAGAGATGGCATCTGATTTCTTTGTACCACATATGAAATAAAATAATGGGTACATCCTTCTAATATGCAAATCAAGGAAATGAAAGCAAAACACTCATTTTGACACCTCAGTTAGACATTCCCAGGGAGGTTTTTCACTTAGACATAAAATTTCATAATTTATGAAACCTAAACTACAACACGATTATGTCATGATATATCTTAGTCCACAATTTTTGTTTCTGAGGTCAAAGATGTGAAACTTCAGAGTTTTGTCTTATTCCTAAATTTTTCTTTGTGCAGTTTTTTTTCCTTCTTCAGACTTGGCTATTATCATTTATCTATTTTTCCTTCTCTTTATTCATCAAAACCAGGGGAAATCAGAGAATCTATCACTGATGCTTATTTTCTGTCTGATAACATTTAATCTGAAGCTAATTTGAATTTCATTCTCCACCTGCATTTAACTCCTGTTCTCTATTTGTGAGTTTTAAAAGTATCTGCAAGAGATGATACTATATATAATGAGAGAGTCAATGGGACGCTTGAAATCTCATAAAGCATAAAAATCGAAAGCCCTGCAAAGAAGCCTGAAGTTTTTCTTTTAGGTAACTCAAAATGAAAGACAGAAAAACTGACATCTGTATCTATCTCCCCTCAGTCCTGTTCCTTTGAGGATACTGTTCAAGGTAGAACCCAGTCTTTCGAACTTCTGAAGATGCCAATTGCTTGTGCCCCCCTACCCCCGAATGAGCTGGTTCCACCATCTGTCTCACCACAGGTGTGACTGTTAGAATATCAACTTCCCTCTGTGTTTCTTGCCTTCCTAAAGGAAATCAACCCTGAATATTTGTTGGAAGGACTGATGCTGAAGCTGAAGCTCCAATAATTTGGCCACCTGATGTGAAGAGCTGACTCATGGGAAAAGATTCTGATGCTGGGAAAGATTGAGGGCAGGAGGAGAAGGGGTTGACAGAGGATGAGGTGGTTAGATAAGCGTCACTGACTTAATGGACATGCATCTGAGCAAACTCTGGAGATAGTGAAAGACAGGGAAGCCTGGTATGCTGCAGTCCATGGGGTTGCAAAGAGTCAGATACGACTTAGTGACTACTATGTCCCTTGCTACCTTTCTGCCTTATCATAAGTAAGCCTCTTCTTAAACTCAGTCCTTGCCAGTTTTTCTCTCTCTACAGATTTTTCTTTCTGGCACATTCACCTTTAGAACAATTCAGTATGTGTACTGATCACTTATTATGACAAAACACTCTGATAAGCACTAATTCTAATTATGTTTATAATGAAACTTTTCTCATTTATGGAAACGTGTAAACATCATTCCTATTTTTAGATTTGTAGTTTCTGATAAAAATGTACTGGAGCATCATTGCTTCATTACTGCCCTGCCTTTCATACTCTTTTTGGTGTCTTGTTGCTTTGTATTATAGTTATGTTTGTGTGTGACTTTTTTTTTTTTACTGAATCAGATAAAATTTTAAAATACTGAGAGAATTTCTCTAATATTTTCATGCTATTTACAATGTAGTATGACATGATACACTTTTAAGTTTAATCAGCATCATCAATATTTTCTCCATAACTTTATTAAATTGTCCTTAAATCAAAAATCAAGAGCTTATTTGTACTGTTTTCAAGAAACAGAAATAATTTCTCTTCTTCTATGTAGGTACCCTGTTGAACATAAATTATACAACCTTTAATTCAGTTTAGTTCAGTCACTTAGTAATGTCCTCCTCTTTGTGATGCCATGGACTGCAGCACACCAGAGTTCCCCGTCCATCACCAACTCCCAGAGCTGGTTGAAAATAGTTACTCTGGGCATATTTTTCTTCTGTGTAAATTTATAGCTAAGTTGACCTACCCAACTCTTTATTTTTCATTTATAGATTATTCATGTAAACACAAAGGTGAATTCTGCTATGGGGAGAGAGATTGTTTATCAGATATTTGACTCTAAATTAGTTTTATAACTCTAAGGAAATAATTTTTCCTTTCTAGCCCTGACTTTTTATCCATAGATGAGATTGAATGAGATGAAATAGATGATCACTAAGATTTTCTTCTTCAGATTGTATGGTTCGTGGTGATAGTAGATTATTATTCTTAACGTATTTTGTTGCTTTTTCCCGTGAAACTTTGATAATTTCCAATACTGTAATGTCAGGCTTAGTTGTGTATCCAGAATTGCCTTTCCCTGTGGGAAGATTACTCTTCCCTGCTCAGTGGTATCAGGCATCACCAGGCAACACAAATTGGCCAAGGGGAAATAAGCAGAATCTGTGTGTACCATTTCTGATCAGAAGCTCTGAGTCATCCTAGGTTCTGCTCTCTCTCTCTTTCCCATCTACCACAACTATGACGAAGTTCTACATAGAGGTTGCTTCTTTATCTGGATGGAGAAGGGAAGAGAATGTAGAGTAAATAGCTAACTCCCAGCTGACAAATGCAATAACATCTTTGTTGCTATAAGCCCTTGAGAGACTAAGGTTTCTGTTAAGGCAGTATCATCTAGCAAAAGATGATTAGTACATTCATCAGTGATTGGATATTAGTTCAAAATTAAAACCTGAAAGCAATGCCCTTCAATTAAACTTTAATTTAAAAATCATAAAAGTAATATGTATATATACATATGCTGTGCTGTGCTGTGCTAAGTTGCTTCAGTCATGTCTGACTTTGTGACCTCCTGGACCATAGCCCCCAAGGCTCCTTTGTTCACTTAATTCTCCAGGCGAGTATACAGGAGTGGGTTGCCATTTCTTCCTCCAGAGGATCTTCTTGACCCAGGGATTGAACTTGCTTCTCTTGCATCTCCTACACTGCCAGGCGGATTATTTACCACCACCACCTGGAAAGCCCATGTATGTATATACATATCTTAATATACATATATAGTCATCCTTGATCATCACTCTTCAGCCTCCTCATCTTCCCCAATTCCACTCTTCCCTTCCTTTCATGAATTCCCTGGTGGCTCAGACGGTAAAGCATCTGTCTACCATGCAGGAGACCCAGGTTCGATCCGTGGGTCTGGAAGATCCCCTGGAGAAGGAAATGGCAGTCCACTCCAGTACTATTCCCTGGAAAATCCCATGGACAGAGGAGCCTGGTAGGCTACAGTCCATGAGGTCACAAAAGAGTTGGACATGACTGAGCGACTTCACTTCACTTCTTCCTTTCATAAGCCCTTCTTTCTTTCGTAACTTATTCCTTTCATGTTATATATGGATATACATGTTTTATTATATACTATATATAAAGCAGTTTAAAGATAGCATAAGTATAGAACTGACATTAAAGAAATTGCCTTATATTTCTACTCAGAATATTGCTTGAAATTTCTGCCTTGAATGGCTCTTCCAGGTAAAAATGAAGTTTTTAAAAGCAGTTCTTCATTATTAAGGTATTACGTGTGTATGTGTGCATGTGTGCTCAGTATGTGTGCCTCTTTGTGACTCCATGGACTGTCTGCCTGGCTCCTCTCTCCATGGAATTTTCCAGACTGAAGCGGGTTGCCATTTCTTTCTCCAGGGGATCTTCCCAACCCATGGTTCAAACGCAAGTCTCTTGTGTCTTCTGCACTGGTAGGCAGGTTCTTTACCAGCTGAGTCACTGAGGAAACATCCCTCCTCTAAAAGGCAATATTCCTTAGCAGTTCATGATTTTACAAATATCAGTTCAAGAACAGGACTTCTCCTGAAGTACTGATAATACCATTTGTTGTCATTTTAAGATTTGTTACAGACGTTGAGTAATCTCCAAGCTAACCAATATGTTATTTGTTGCATAAGAATATTGACTAATTTTTCTCTTTGCTTCAATAGCAAAGAAAACCTGAAAATAAGCTCTGAATGTCTATGCTCATGACTTAGCAATATGAGTTTGTATCTTCACTATCATCAAAGTAAGCTTTATAGCAGTTTCACTACTTTAAGTACTTTTTCTTTGCTTGTTCATTAATCTTGTTTTTTAAACCAGTAATATCTTTAGTACATTTCTGAAGGGCAACTATGGGAGGCTTTGTGCATACTCAGTCATGTCTGATTCTTTGCAACCCTTTGGACTGTAGCCCACCAGCCTCCTCCGTCCATGGAATTTTCCAGGAAGCGTACTAGAATGGGTTGCTATCCTCCCCCAGGGGATCTTTCCAACCCAGGGACTGAACACACATCTCCTGCACTGGCAGGCAGATTCTTTATCACTGAGTCACCTGGGAAGCCCACATGAGGGTTAGAGGCTTGAAGTTTTTCGCATTCACATCTGACTTATGACTTCTCTCAGAATCAGCACATGATTCTCTGTTTCTGCTCAGGCAAAATATTCCTGAATAACCATCATGTACAACTAGCATTTTTTATCGTCTTATTGAGATATAATTCACATGCTATATACAATTCACCTACCTAAAGTGTACAATTCAGGAATTCCCCGACTGTCCAGTGGTTACAACCTGACACTTCCACTGCCCAGGCCTGTGCAGCATGTAAAAAAAAATAGTGTACAATTTAAGGGCTAAGTGTATTTATAATTATGCATTCATCACTGCAATCAATTATTTGGAATATTTCCTTAACTGACAAGCCCCTCTACACACACATCCTACAGATGTCACCCCTAAATCTCATCTTTCCCAGCCCTAGCAATATACTTTCTCTATCAGTTTGCCCATTCTTGTAATTTGTATAAATGGAATCATACAATATATGGTACTTTGTGACTGATTTTCCACTTAGTGTGTTTTCAAGGCTCACTCATGTCATAGTATGTATCATTACTTCATTTCTTTTTATTACTGAATAATAGTCCAAAACTGCAATGTGAAGGCTTATTTATTCATGGCTATACCACATTTAATTTATACATTCATCAATTGATGGACATTTGGGTTTCCACTTTTTGGCTATTTTGTGTATTGTGGCTGTGAATATTTATGTGTACATTTTTGTGTATAAATTTCCTGTAGGTATATACTTAGGAATAGAATGAATTGATCATATAGGAACTCTATTTTCACCATTTAAGGAACTTCCAGACTGTTAGTGACAATGCCATTTTACAGCCTTACCAGCAATGTATAAAGGTAATTTCTCCACATACTTGCTAACACCTATTATTGTCTTTCTCTTTATTAATCCACTTTTTGGCTATTTTGTGTATTGTGGCTGTGAATATTTATGTGTACATTTTTGTGTATAAATTTCCTGTAGGTATATACTTAGGAATAGAATGATTGGATCATATAGGAACTCTATGTTTCACCATTTAAGGAACTTCCAGACTGTTAGTGACAATGCCATTTTACAGCCCTACCAGCAATGTATAAAGGTTCTAATTTCTCCACATACTTGCTAACACCTGTTTTTGTCTTTCTCTTTTATTATAATCATCCTAGTTGGTGTGAAATGATATCTCATTATTGTCTTTTATATGCATTTTCTTGATGGCTAATTATTTTGAGCAGCTTTTCATATGCTTATTCACCATTTATATATATTTTTTGAAGAATTATCTCTTCAGATCCTTTGATTATTTTAGAATAGGATTATTTATCTTTTTTACAAGTTTTTATAGTTCTTTTTATACCCAAGTACCAGTCAGATATAGGATTTACAAACGTTTTATCTCATTCTATAGGTTGACTTTTTACTTTCTTGAGGGCGTTTATTGGAGGACAAAAGTTTTTAATTTGATAAAGTCTACTTTTCTTTTTTCTTTTATTGCTAGTGCTTTTAGTGTCATATTGAAGAAATCACTGCCTAATCCAAGGTCATGAAGATTATGTGTGTTTTCTTCTAAAAGTTTAATAGTTTTTATTCTCATATTTAGGTCTTTGTTATATCTTGGGTTAATTTTTGCATTTGGTATGCGGTAAGGGTCCAACCTCATTGTTTGTATGTGGTTATCATTAGTCACAGTACTGTTTGTTAATAAGATTATTCTTTCCCTATAAGTGGCCTTGGCACCTCATTTAAAATCTGTTGATTATGGATATATGGGTTCATTTCTGGACTCTCGAGTCTTTTACATTAATGTATATTTTACCCTTATGCCAATACTACATTGTCTTGATACTAAATTTTACAGTAAGTTGTGAATGATCATCTTACTTCCAAATTTATATTTATTTTGACATTTATACATAATTTGTTTATCTTGGGTTTTACTTAAGTGGTATGGGCACTAGTATATCCTTATAATTATTGCATTTTATATGTGCAGTTGCTCAGTGGTGTCTCACTTTTGCGTCCGTATGGACTGTAGGCCGCCAGGCTCCTCTCTTCGTGGGAATTTCCTGGCAAGAATACTGGAGTGGGTTGCCATTTTATCCTCCTGGGGATCTTCCTGGCCCAGGGATCAAACCCAAATCTCTGTCTCCTGCATTGCAGGCAGATTCTTTATTGCTGAGCCACCAAGAAAGTCTTTGCATTTCATATTTAAAGGCAATAAAGTATGGTGGTTATGGGCACAGTGGGAGTATATTGGTTTCTACTTTAAGAAAGTACCAACAAGCTCCTGGGTATTGGGAGCTCAGTTTTCAACAAATATAAGGAAAAAAAGGAAACTCATTTTTCTCCAGGAGAGCAGAAAAGTAAGCAAAACTGCCGGTGGAAAACTGTGGGGAGGAGGCAGCAATAAGAGTCTATTCATAGTCATTCTCCAGGAATTTAAGAAAAATTTTTTCTCTAATAATTCTTTTAAAATAGTTTAAATAGTTGGTCTGCCTGCAAAGGCTTGTAACCTCTTCTGCAGACACCGAGGAATGTACTTTCAAACAACCTCTTGGAATCTCTTCTCAGAACTTAGTATTGAGTACGGGCCTCTATGAGAGACAGCAGGGTAGGTTTCTACCAAACCTATTTCAGCTCTCAGATCATAATTTCAGTTGTAATTTAAAACATAATTTTTAAAAATCTATGAAATATATAGCAAATATTCAAAGAATATGGAGACCAGCATGTAGGGACCAGTCTAAGTTCAGGCATTAGCACCATTACTGTATTGAAAAGGTCTTGGGCTCTTTTTCTGGTTTGGTTTTTTTTTTGGAAAATACTTGTTAGCAACTTTCGTTGCCAAATTACTCTCAGGAGGAAGCTTCAGGTCCCTCATCTGCAAACAGTTCTAGTGAAAAGAAACCATGTTGGGGATTGTTAACAGTCAGCGATGCAACACGAGGTGGCGCTCTCATCCCAGTGAGTGCTGTAGAGAGTCCCTTTGATAAAGGATACGCAGCTTCAGGAGACTGTGGTAGATCAGACTGCCATTGGAAGACTGCCTGACAGAATGAGCAGCTAACTGAGTACAGAGCCATCAGTGGGGTTGAGAAAGTACGCTGCTACAATAGGACCGAGGGCAGAAAGTACTATAGCAACAACCTGAGAAAGATAACTAGTGTATGGACACTGCTTTAGCATATGCTGATTAGTTACCTTTATTATTTAGTTGGGGCTTCCCTGGTGGCTCTGTGGTGTTGGAGAAGACTCTTGAGAGTCCCTTGGACTGCAGAGAGATCAAACCAGTCAATCTCAAAGGAAATTAATCCTGAATATTCATTGGAAGAACTGATGCTGAAGCTGACTCCAGTACTTTGGCCACCTGATGCGAAGAGCTGGCTCATTAGAAAAGACTCTGATGCTGGGAAAGATTGAGGGCAGAGGAGAAGGCGATGACAGAGGAAGAGATGGTTGGATGGCATCACTGATTCAACGGACATGAGTTTGAGCAAGCTCCGGGAGATGGTGATGGACAGGGAAGCCTGGCATGCTGGAGTCCATGGGGTCACAAAGAGTCAGACACGACTGACTAAACAAAAACAAAACAACTGATTGCTGAGATGGTGAAGAATTAGTCTGCTACAATGCAGGAGACCTGGGTTTGATTCCTGGATCGAGAAGATCCACAGGAGAAGGGAATGTCTACCCACTCTAGTATTCTTGCCTAGAGGACCCCACCCCTCTGGCCGGCTACAGTCTGTAGGATCACAAAGAGTCAGACATGACTGAGTGACTAAGCATTTATTATCTCCAACACCACAGTTCAAAAGCTTCAATTCTTTGGTGTAAAACCTTCTTCAGTTGGTCCAACTCTCACATCCATACATGGCTACTGGAAAAGCCATAGCTTTGGCTATATGGATATGAATGCAGAGTTCCAAAGAATAGCAAGGAGAGATAAGAAAGCCTTTCTAAGTGATCAATGGAAAGAAATACAGGAAAACAATAGAATGGGAAAGACTAGAGGTCTCTTCAAGAAAATTAGAGGTATCAATAGAACATTTCATTCAAGTGAAGTGAAAGTTGCTCAGTCGTGTCTGACTTTTTGTGACTCCATGGACTATATAGTCTATGGAATTCTCCAGGCTAGAATACTGGAGTGGGTAGGGGATCTTCTTTCTCTAGGGGATCTTCCCAATCCAGGGATCGAATCCAGGTCTCTCACACTGCAGGCAGATTCTTTACCAGCTGAGCCACAGGGAAGCCTCTCACTGTCTCTTTCATTCTTTAATTGAAATATAATTGATGTACAATATTATGTTAGGATAAAGTATGTTACATAAGATTTTGCATTCTCTTTTTCTCAATCAGTTATGTCAGAGGTTTGGAAATTTTGTTAAAATCATTAAAGAACCATGTTTTGTGTTTACTGAATTTCTCTGTTTCGTCTTTCCTATTCCAGCAACTTCTGCTTTTCTCCGCATTACATATCAGACCTCCTTCAGCCTTCTCATTTACTTCTGATGCTACCTTTGGCAGATTTTAATGGGGATTAGCTGACAGAAGTGCAATTTTCAGAATCTCAGTCCTAGCTTTACAAAATACCGAAAGGAAGAATGGACTTGGAGTTGAGAGGCAATTGTTTTAAGAATCAACTAATATGATCCAAATGATATATTTTTGGAATTTAACTTATATTTTCAAGTGGAGAAAAATAAAAAATATTATTCATCCTTCACTTTTCTCTCCTGCTCTTCCTTCCTTTCTTATAGCTCTAGGTGAAATAATGATTATATGTAG
>SJYC01049569.1:0-21809 GCA_006408675.1 Madoqua kirkii
TATTACTATAATACTATTTTTATGATTGAATTTATTTTCTTTTTAAAAATTCATTAGTTAATTTTAATTGGAGGATAATTACTTTACAATGTTGTGATACATTGTATTCTTGAAACACCACATTTACTGCAAGATTTAGTGAAGTGCTCTTGAACCAACAGCATGGTGTGTGCTAGGAGCCAGGTGCTTAAGTCAGATCTGGGTTTGAATTCTGGCTAACTTACTAACTGGGTCTATGGCCTTGGGTAAATTACCTAACTCCTCTGAGCATCCATTTCCTCTTCTTGCTGTGAGGGTTAAGTGAAATAATACCTGTAAAAGTCAGTGCTTGGCACATTATAAGTGCTCAGAAAGGGCCAGCTTTTTATTGTAATTACACAGAGCCAACCATTATAGATATATGGACTATTTTCATGATATAAAGCACCATGGAATATTTTTTTCCCTTCATAGAAAGCACAGCAGAAATGCCTAACATCTGTTAATGCCCTGAAGTCCAAAGGTAGAAGAACTTAATGTTTAAAAGCTACCATGGCCATGGAGTGAACATTACGTGAAAAAACAAATATTTGGATGAACACCAAGGAAGCCACAGGTGGTTAAAATATTAGCTGGCTGACAAAATAATTCAAGTTGCTTAATGGTGTACAAAGGCAATGCAAAATACTCTTTCTACATATGTAGTATCTTTACTGTTACGTTCTTTCTAAGGTATCTAAGAATTAGGGAAGTAAGATATTTTTATATCATAGGTGTATGAATTATACTCACTTTGAGAGATTTTTGGTCCCTAGAAGTCAAAGAAAAATACTTTTACAGTGTTAGTTTTTCTTTTATATGATTGCATTACTTGTAAATCTCTTGCCTTAAAATAAATTTATGCATTTCTTGCCTTATATAATTTATGGACATTTACATTGCATTAGACATTTAAACAGTTATGTGCAAGTAGCAATTCTCTTAACTGAATTAAGCCTGTTTAATATTGTTGCGATTATCATTTCAGTTGCCTTTGGATTGTGATTCATAACCATTAAGTTAAAGTAACATTAGTGTACTCTAACTTTATCTGCAAACCACAGCACTATGATGTGAAAGAAGCTGATACTCTTCAGGTTTTACAGATGATAACTAGGATCAACTAGGTTAGAAAACCATCAAATTGCAGAGCAATTTAAAGCAGCCCAGAGATTAGAACTCAGGTTCCCTGACTCCCTGTTCAATCCCCTTTGTATACTCAACGTAATTTTGCCACCATCTGAATAATGTTACAGAGTCTTCACACATACCCCAAAGAGCAAATAAGAGATTTAAGTATGCTAGTGTTTGATTTACCCATCACAATATATTTGCGTCATTTGTCTCTAGAAAATTTTCATGGAGTATGTTTAATAGAAACAAGACTGCCTTCACTTTGTTGTAAGAAGCCATCTGGAGCTCTTGGTATACACTGTGTAACTGGGTAAACTTTGGAAATAATTTGTAATTTGGCAAGACACCATATAAAATGAAAAAAATGAGAAATTTTAGTGAGAAGATCCTTAGAATATATATATTTCTATTTTTAAAATAATACTCTTCTATAGAAGTGATATAACTACATTATGGAATATTTGGGAACTTCAATAGGAGAAAATTTATTGTCTCTAGAAAATTTTCATGGAGTATGTTTAATAGAAACAAGACTGCCTTCACTTTGTTGTAAGAAGCCATCTGGAGCTCTTGGTATACACTGTGTAACTGGGTAAACTTTGGAAATAATTTGTAATTTGGCAAGACACCATATAAAATGAAAAAAATGAGAAATTTTAGTGAGAAGATCCTTAGAATATATATATTTCTATTTTTAAAATAATACTCTTCTATAAAAGTGATATAACTACATTATGGAATATTTGGGAACTTCAATAGGAGAAAATTTCTGGTTCAGTTCTAGAAAGGTAATTACATCAGTATTCTGCTTTCTAGTTTATACTCCTTCCTTCCACGTATTTACTTAAAATACATAATTATACTCACAATACACATAAAATTTCCATTCTGACTTTCCTCAATGAGATGTGTATAAGAGACAGTCTGCAAACAGTTCTAGTGAAAAGAAACCATGTTGGGGATTGTTAACAGTCAGCGATGCAACACGAGGTGGCGCTCTCATCCCAGTGAGTGCTGTAGAGAGTCCCTTTGATAAAGGATACGCAGCTTCAGGAGACTGTGGTAGATCAGACTGCCATTGGAAGACTGCCTGACAGAATGAGCAGCTAACTGAGTACAGAGCCATCAGTGGGGTTGAGAAAGTACGCTGCTACAATAGGACCGAGGGCAGAAAGTACTATAGCAACAACCTGAGAAAGATAACTAGTGTATGGACACTGCTTTAGCATATGCTGATTAGTTACCTTTATTATTTAGTTGGGGCTTCCCTGGTGGCTCTGTGGTGTTGGAGAAGACTCTTGAGAGTCCCTTGGACTGCAGAGAGATCAAACCAGTCAATCTCAAAGGAAATTAATCCTGAATATTCATTGGAAGAACTGATGCTGAAGCTGACTCCAGTACTTTGGCCACCTGATGCGAAGAGCTGAATGAAAGACTTTTAGGGGAAAGTTGTTAAACTAAAGTGAGAAAATAATTATAGAATTAGAGCTTACTATTAAAAATGAAATGAAACATTTTAATGTAAAGCACTTACTGTAAAACACATGTGTTTTAATCTGGCGATTCTCTAATGTGCTAGGAAAGTTTATTCTTGTGCATTTTCATGCTCAAACTTTTTTCCTAGTTAGCTTAAGGCACCTAGCTTCTATTTTTTAAGTGTTGGTAGAATTTGGACTTACGGAAAGAATGTAAAGGGGAAGAAAAAATGACAAGGTATGTAGAATTCCTTTTAAAATAATTCAGAAGAAAAAAGTGTGTTGTAGGTTAAACAATACCAAAAATGTTGATAGTTTCTGAATGTGGGTGATGGATACATTTACTATGTCCTGTACTATCGTGTAATTTTGCCAATTTTAAATAATACATAAAAACAAAATAGAGTAGTGGTTCAACCCTTTTCTACCAAGAAAAAAATTTTAAATACACTTGAAATCTAGATTTGGTTGAGAAAGAAAAAAGTTTTCCAAGCTTTTAATCCACATGAATATCAAGAACCAACTCTGAGGGGTTCTGATCATGGAGTTTCTTCCCAGCTTTGAGATGATACTGGTTCTAAGGATGGTGGCTGTACCATGAGGCTTACGATTCTAGAGTGGAAAAGGGAGGTGAAGAAGCAGGAGAGCCTGAATCTGCCTGGTTAGTCCCCAGGAGACTGAGAATTAGATACCAAGAAAACCATGAGGTACACATATCCTGACCCCCCTCTCTGGGCTGAAATCCTAGAGGGGAGATGTGTCAGGTCAGCTGATGGCATTGTTGTTGCTGCTGCTCAGTTGCTAAGTCATGTCCGACTCTTAGGTCTATTGAGGGCATGGGTGCATTATTTTGGTGGGTGGGTATTGAGAGCAGAGGGGTTTTTGCTCCATTCCTCTGGTCAGCTGGGTGTCCCCAGTCTGCAGGGAGACCCTGCTCCACATGGGGCAGCCCTAACAGAGTCAATGGGTGGAACAGTGTGAGGAGGCCATTATCCTCCCTCTCTGTAGCTGTAGACTCTGAAGCAGACAGTGATGTGTCCAGCTATGGGTTCCTGCCAAGCACACCTCAGGGGCAGTGCCCAGCTACAGGATATGTGCAGGCCTCTAACTTTACCCAAGGCCACGAGGACACATGAACTTCTTTGTTCATATAGCTTGATGCCATTTAGGGGTAATGCTGGGCTGAGCACAACTTGAAAGAATAGCCACTTAATCAAAACAAAACGGACTGAGTTATGAAGCGGGTTATTTAAAATAGAAGAGATAAAAATATCTCTATGGACTGAATTGTCTCTCCCCCCAAAACTCATTTGAGGAAGCCTGACCTGTCAGTGTGCTTGTATTTGCAGATGGGAACTTTAGGAGTAATGTGGTTTAGATGAGGTTATGAAGGAGGGAGCCTCGTAATTGAATCAGTACAGTTAGTACCTTTCTCTCTGTGCTGTTGAGAATACAGAGAGGAGATGACCACTTACAAGCAACAAAGAGAGCTCTCACCAGATCCTGATCATGTTGGAATACTGGTCTAGGACTTCCAGCCTCCAGAACTGTGAGAAAACAGATTTACTTTCTTTAAGCCTCCCAATCTATGGTATTTTGTTATGGCAGCCTGGTCTGACTGATACAGATACTGTAATTCATCTGGTCATTTTAATTGTTTTTGGCCATGTGGCCTGTGGGATCTTAGTTCCCTGACCAGGGATTGAACATGAGCCTCTGGCAGTGGAGGCATAGAGTCCCAACCACTGAACCACCAGGGAACTTCAGATACTGTAATTCAAAAATTAAAAATGTACCCCTTTCCCCCAGTGGGGAAAAAACTCATAATTATTATGGAAAACAAAAAAGCTATATATTTTTTTTATCATACATCTGAGTGTAGTGAGAATAAATTTTTAATACCATTACAGTTATAGACATATCTGGCAATTATTTCAAATTGTGTACAATGGTTTACCAAACAAGTAAGCTAGTCTCTGGGCTTTCCAGTTGGTGCTAGTGGTAAAGAACCCACCTGCCAGTGCAGAAGACATTAGTTTTTAGCTTTATCTCTGGGCGAGATCCAGTCCATAGGATCTCAAAGAGTCGGACATGACTGAAGTGGCTTAACATAAATGCAAGCTAATCTCTTATCCAGCTTCTAAAGTTCCATTTTGCCACACCAGAATTCATTGTGTGTGTATGTTAGTCACTCAGTCGTGTCCTACTTTTCATAACCCCAGGGACTATAGTCTGCCAGGCTCTTCTGTCCATGAGATTTCCCAGGGAAGAATACTGGAGTGGGTTGCCATTCCCTTCTCCAGGGGAGCTTCCTGATCCAGGGATCAAACCAGGGTCTCCTGCATTGCAGGCGGATTCTTTACCATATAAGCAGAAAATATTGTTTTGTGTAAATGTATATTTATATTTGTATATATTTTGTGAGAAACTGCCTCCTTTACCAGAACCCACTTAATAATAGACTCCCAAGTTTATCTGGGCATGCCTAGAAAATAACTGCATTTCCATCCTTCCTTGTAATTAGGTTTGTCAATGTGACTATATGCCAACAGGATGTGAGTAAAAGGTGAGGTGTGCCTTTTCTGGGTATGTCTTTCAAACGGATGGGCCTGTTTCCCCCAGCTCTTCTGCCAGTTTCCACTCACTGGAGGATGCAGAGCACGGTACAATTGATTTGAGTCCAGAGATGGGTGGCATCAGATTAAGGTTGGCTAGTATGTCAGCCCCAGACTGCTTATATCTGGCTGTTACTTTAGGGAAATGATGTTTGTATTTTAGTTAGGCCACTGTACTTTAGTTTTAATTGGAGGATAATTGCTTAATAATGTTGTGTTGGGTTCTGCTGTACAACAATGTGAATCAGCTATGAGTATACATATATCCCTTCCCTGTTGAGTCTCCCCTCCCCCTGTAATCCCATACCTCTAGGCCATCACAGAGCTGAGCTCTCTGTGCTGTATAGCTCTTCCTATTAGCTATCTATTTCATATGCAAATAGATGTCAATGCTATTCTCTCAGTTCACCCCACCCTCTCCTTCCGCCCACTTCCACAAGCTTGTTCTCTACATCTGCATCTCTATTCCTGCACTGCAAATAGGATCATTAGTACCATCCTTCTAGACTTCACATCAGTTCAGTTGCTCAGTCATGTCTGACTCTTTGCAACCCCATGGACTTCCCCAAGCATGCCAAGCTTCCGGGTCCATCACCAATTCCCAGAGCCTACTCAAACTCGTGTCCGTCACATCAGTGATGCCATCCAACCATCTAATCCTCTGTCGTCCCCTTCCTCTCCCACCCTCAATGTTTCCCAGCATAATGGTCTTTTCCAATGAGTCGGTTCTTCGAATCAGGTGGCCAAAGTATTGGATTTTCAGCTTCAGCATCAGTCCTTCCAGTGAATATTCAGGACTGATTTCCTTTAGGATTGACTGGTTGGATCTCCTTGCAGTCTAAGGGACTCTCGAGAGTCTTCTCCAGCACCATAGTTCAAAAGCACCAGTTCCTTGGTGCTCAGCTTTCTTTATACTCTAACTCTCACATCCATACATGACTACTGGAAAAATCATGTGTTAATATATTTGTATTTCTCTTTCTGACCCACCTTACTCTATATAACAGGTTTTAGGTTCATCCACTTCACTACAACTGACTCGAATTTATTTCTCTTTATAAGCCACGGTATTTCGAGGTCTTTCTGTTATAGATTAGTGCATTAAATAATATACAGGAAAACAAACAGAAGCAAACTCTAACACTAGTTTGTTTAATTTTTAAAAATTGTTAATGTACTTTAAAGATACTTTTAGATCTCTATTCTTATTCTATCCAGTGTCTCCAGAAATCTCTACATATCTCATTTATTCATTCAATCAGTGTTTACTGGGAGCCTATAATGTACTACCCTCTTAAGTGTCTGCTACGAGAAGACATGGGGGCATGCTGGAGGTTAACTCCCCCAAACAGTCTTCATTTGATGAAGGATAAAGCTGCTGACAGTTCTAAATTGTGCTCCACTCAGTGGCTCAGAGGTTAAAGCGTCTGCCTCCAATGCGGGAGACCAGGGTTCAATCCCTGGGTCAGGAAGATTCCCTGGAGAAGGAAATGGCAGTATTCCAGTATTCTTGCCTGGAGAATCGCATGGACAGAGAAGCCTAGTAGGTTACAGTCCATGGGGTCGCACAGAGTCGGACACGACTGAGTGACTTCACCTTCACCATGCCTTCAAGGAGTCTCCAGTGGGACTGAGCCCCAAGTGCCCACAGTAGTAACTTACCCATCAACACAGCCTTCACTGCCTTTTCTCTTTTTCTTGTCTTACTTTCTGATTTCCTCACTCTGCCTTCAGGAATCAAACTATAAATCTGCATAAACAGAAAGACTGAAGAGAAGAAATTGTCAGTGAAGCAATGCAAGGAAATTTCTTAGACCTGAAGGACATTATAAGTGACCCTCAAACAATACAGGTTTGAACTGTGCAGGTCCACAAACACACAGATTTTTTTTCCATAGTGATGGTACATGATCCATAGTGGACTGAATGTGCAGATGAGGAACCATGGTTATAAAGAGCTGACTGTAAAGTTATACACAGATTATTGCAGAGGGTTGACACCCCTATCTCCCTATTTTTCAAGGGTCAACTGTAATGACTGTTTTGAAAAGAGGGAATTATGATCCAGTGCAATGGCTGAAAAAACTCATACCAGATACTTCATGAAATTCTAGAACACTGGTGATGAAGAGTCAAAAGCTTCCAGCAGGGATAAATATTTAATTTCTGCAGCTCAACAAGAAATCAAAAAACATATGGGGCTCCTTGTTAAAAACAAAAACTATTAAGAATTTCAAGACTGCAGCAGCAGAGCACTAAATCAAGTGGATCCCTTTTGGGATGCAGGACATGCATATATGAAGTGGCCAAGGATTCTAGGAAGATAAAAGTATCAGAAAATCAGGAAAAAGACACGTCTCTATTCCCCATTGTTCTAAGCTATGACTGTGATTCCTTCTTAACTCAGGATACAGACACAATCATAAGACAGGTACCTCATCTTCCCAACCCTCAAATTACCATCTTGTCTTCACCTGCTCTTAAGCTTTGGGCTCTCTTGTTCAGTACTGCACTATCCTAGCTCCTGTCGAAAGCCTATTCTTCAGCTCATGCACTGGATCCCATGGCATCGGGCCTACTCAAGGATTTTCTCCTTCATTCGGCTCCTTTCTCCTGCATCATCAGTTTGTGCCTTTCTTTGGGATCATTCCCATCAGGATATAAATATCACCACCATCTTGAAGAAGTCTCACTTGGCCCAAGACTTCTTCCAGTACAGCCTCATTTCTCTGCTTCCCATTATAGCAAAATTCAGGGGAAAAAATAGTTGTCTTTAATTACTCTTCCATTGTTACTTCTTAACTCCCACCCCAATTCTCTCTTCAGTCAGGCTGATAGCCACATGGCTCTACTGGAACTACTATTGTCAAAGTCAACAATGACCTCATCTCTTTATAACTGATGGTCAAATCTCAGGTCTCATTTCCTCAAATTTTCAAGGGATTTTGAGATATTTCCTTATTATTTCCCAATTATTTCCTTCTCCTTAATGATTTTTATCTTTAAATGAGGACATCTCACTTGTCTAGTTTTTCTCCTAATTCACTGACCATTTCTCTTTCCTCTCTTGATTCCTCCCCAGAGCTCAGTCCCTGGTCATCTTCTTTTACTCTATCTAAGCAATTACGTGTATCTCATGGTATAATTACCATCTGGTATATACCATATTTAAATCTTCAGCCTTGGCTTCTCCTTTGAGGTTTAAATTTATATATCCAAATGCCTACTTGAAATCTTGGATGCCTATCAGGTAACCAAGATGTAATATATCCAAAATAGAACTCAATTCCTTCTCCAAAATGTCCAACCTCAATAACTCAATAAAATGGACCCATGATTTATTCAGTAACTTTGGCCAAAACATAGCAATTACCCTTGTTTTATCTCTTGCCCTACATGCCAAATCGAATTTATCAATCATTACATCATGTTGTCTTAAATTCCAAAATATGTCCTGAATTTGGTGATTTTTTTCACCATTTTTGCCACTACCCTGTACTCTCCTTTAAATAATTGCTATATCCCCTAATAACTCTCCCTAGGTTTTCTCACTATATCTACTCTCCATATAACAACCAGAATATCATTCACAGAATCTTATAGTGTAAGAAATATATTTATTATTCTCTTTCACAGATGAGAAAACTGTGTCTGAAGATGGTTAGGGCACTTAATAGATATTTGTTGAATTAATTAATGAACATCACTTGGAGCATAGTGACTACTCAATAATTTTCATAATAGGGTCTTAGAATAAAATCTCCCCAGAGTGTAGGATTTTAGAAGAGAAATTATATATATATATATATATATATATATTATGGTGACTCAGTGGTAAAGAATCTTCCTGACAATGCAGGAGACATGGGTTTAGTCCCTGGGTTTGGAAGATCCCCTGGAGGAAGAAATGGCAATTTATTCCAGTATTCTTGCCTGGAGAATTCCATGGACAAAGCAGCCTGGTGGGCTACAGTCATGGAGTTAGAAAGAGTTGGACTGCCTGAGCTATGAAGCACACACATTCATATAGAACTCATAATTTGCCATTATCCAGTAGAATCTGCCTGCAAAGCCAGAGACACAGGAGATGAGGATTCTATCCATGGGTTGAGAATATCCTCTGGAGAAGAAAATGGCAACTTACTCCAGTATTCCTGCCAGGAAAATCTCATGGACAGAGGAGCCTGGTGGGCTATAGCCCATGGGGTCACAAAGAGTTGGACACGACTGAAGCTGCTGAGCACACGTGCATAGAGAGAGTGGCTCAGATGGTAATGAATTTGTCCACAATGCAGGAGACCTGGGTTTGATACTTGGATTGGGAAGATCCACTGGAGAAGGGAATGGCAACCCACTCCAGTATTCTTGCCTGTTGAATTCCATGGAGAAAGGTACAGTCTACTGGGTCGCAAAGAGCAGACATGACTGAGCAACTTTCACTTTCATGCTATTATACAATTCTTATTATGCAAGAGTAATACTAAGTTTGCTATATTATATAGGCAAATCATACATTGCCTTTCCATTTCACTCTGGGTGAAAGCTGAAATCCCTTCAATGGCCAATAGAATGCTCTGTGATCAGCTGTCTTTACCTGTCTGACTTCTGGTCTCTCTCCATTTGATCATTCTATTTCAGACACACTGACTGTCACTATTCCCATACATCAGGGATGTTCCTATCTCAGAGCCTTTGCACTCATTCTTCCCTTTGTCTTGAACATTCTTTATCCTTATACCTATGTGGCACCTACCTTATCTCATTCAAGTGCTTGCTCAGCTATCACACTCTCAGTGAGGTCTACTCTGACTGCCTTATTTAAAATTGCAAGCGATCTTATGTTGCCTGCACTCCGAGTCTCCCTTTATTTGCTCTGATTTTAATTTTTCCATAATACCATGCGCCCTTTAAAATATAACTTACTTATTTATTATGCTAATATTGTTTGTCTCCCTGTGCTAGAAGATAAATTTTATGATAATAGGACTTTTTAAATTAATATGCAGCAATAATATTTGTTGAATAAATGAATGAATCAATGACAGTTGTGAAATAACCTGAGAAAGTTATTTCCTGTATGAAATATTGAGAATTTATATTTATAAAGCCCAGTTTATTAAGGCTATATGTGAACATTTTCTCACTTATAGATTAATGTCATGTATTTTTAAAAGGTAAAATATATTCTACCAAATTAGAAAAAACATTAAGGGCTATTGAAAATAAGACTGTTATTTATGACTTATCACAACTAACCCTTACATGAATAAAGTAGGTTTGTTTTGTCCATCTATGGTTATTAAAATCAAGTTTTGAAATCAAATGACTTCGCAATGACTCATAATTCTTATGTTATCTCCTTACTTCAAGGTTGAAGTAACAACATTTGCAAGACTACTTTCTAACCTACGTGTTTCTCAAATTTTCCTTTCTAACTATGCTATATGACTCTGAATTTTGCTAAGACTAAAATGGTCTTACTTGGATAAGAAGGGAATTTTAAATTTGTCTTCAACCTGCTTTTTGTCATGGTTATTGACCTGGGCCAGTTTTTTTCAAAAGTCTCTAACACCAAGGTTGCAGGGTTTCAAGAAAAATAGTTCCAAGTATCTAGAGTGACATCAGCAAGATGGCAAGATTGACTTTCCCATGGATATACAGAATATGCACATAGGTATAAATTATACATGACTAAAGAAGAGGTAAGAGACAGAATTTCACAATCCCCTCCCCTTCACTCGAAGCAGCCAGAGAGGGCCTCCCCCAAATGTTCTAGAACCAAGAAACTTCATGCAACCTAGAAGACTTCCATGTTGTTCTATTGTTGCCACTGGGCAAAACCAGCCACAAAAAGGGTCAGTTTGCCATCATTTATCCAGTTTGGAGTGACATCCTCTGAACTTTGAAGCTCTGCTCAGCCCCCTTTCAGATAATTTTCTGCTTGACAGTGACCTTGACAGTGTCCCAGGATACTTGTAATGCACACACTCCCAAAAGGTTGGAAGCTTTAGCCATCTTAAGGAGTAAGGTAACTTGAAGTCAGATATTTTTCTTCATCCAAAGGGGCTAGAAAAAATCAGTTTGAAATTGCCTATCCAGCTTGAAGAGCAGCAGAACAGAATGAATCGTCTATAAAATTGTATATACATGAATATGTCCAGTTCTGAATGTTAGAAAAATACCAGTTGCAAAGTTTCAACCTTCCTAAGCACTGACAAGTTCAGAAGCTCTATATGCATAGAGAAGATTTTTCTTAGATTTATTTAAAAATAAGATTCCTTAGTCATGGAAGTTAATATTTTGTCCTCTCTCTCTCTCTTTTTTTTTTTTTTTTGGCTGTACCATGCAGCATGAGGGATCTTAGTTCCCCAACAAGGAATTGAACCTGTGTCCTGTGCAGTGGAAGGATGGAGTCTTAAACCACTGGACTGCCAGGGAGATCCCCAGAAATTAATATTTTAGTTGTCTCTGAAGTCTCCAATTTGGATATAAAATCTTAAATAAAATGAGTTTATATATAATATATATTTCATTAATATGTATGATATATATAATACATATAGATATATATGTGTATATATATGTATACACACATACATATTTTAAACACTATATATAATTAAAAGAAGTAAATAAAATAAAATATTTGCAGAATATCTGAAGCACTCCAGTGTCCACAGAAACATAATTTGAAAATCACTGTTCTAGATACTGGTTATTACAAGGATCAGTAAGAGATGGTGTGTGCTTGAGAGAACCTCATAATCTTAGAGGGGGCTATTCAATAAAGTGTACATTAATATAGCTTGTTGTCTAGTTTCCAACTAGTATGAAAATGATTGCATTTGCAAAGGGTACATTTTCTGTTTTGCTTTTCCTTAATTTCCTTAAGATCAATTCTATTATTATTCAGTGCAAAATACTATGTGCAATGAACAAGAGTTAATTGGATTTTAAAGCTTTAAAGCTAGATATAACTTCTGAAGTATGCGTCTACAGTTTCTCATTCTCCTTAGCGTCTATAGCCAATTGTGAAACTATATAAGAAGGTATATGAAATATATGATTTCTGGTGTCATCTATAATTACCTAAGATTATGATGGTGCAAGAAAATAAATCTAGACAGTGTATTAAAAAGCAGAGACATTGGAAGTGTGCTCAGCAGTCCGGCAGATCTGTCTCTTGCTTCAGCAGTGCTTGGAGGGAACAGACCCAGGGATGCCACTTGCTTCAGGCTCCGACCACTCTCCAAGCTTTTTTCCAGTCACAGCCTTTGGAATCAGCCATTCAGCTGTCCATGATCACTGGGACCAGCCACCATTTTTTAAAATCTTAACTCCTTATTACCGATCAACCATGAGCTCCCAGATTCATCAGAATTATTCGACTGAGGTGGAGACTGCCCTCCACCTCCTGGTCAACATGCATCTGCGGGTCTCCCTCTCTTTGCTTCTGTTTCAACCAGGATGTGGTTCTGGAGGATGTGGGTCACTTTTTGTTGTTGTTGTTGTAAATTGGTCAAGGAGAAGTGTGAGGGCACACAGCATCTCTTGAAAATGCAAAGCCAGTGTGGCTGCCCCTTCTCCCTGGACATACAGAAGGATCTCAAGATAAGTGGGGTAAAACCTAGGATGCTATGGAAGCTGCCCTTCTTAAGGAGAAGAATCTGAACCAGGCCCTTTTGGGTCTGCATAGGCCCCCCACATCTGTGACTTCTGGGAGAACCACTTCCAAATGGGGTGAAACTCATCAAGAAGATGGGTGACCGACTGACTCACCTCTGCAGGCTGGATGATCCTCGGGCTGGGTTGGGCAAATATCGTTTTGAAAAGTTCATCCTCAAGCATGACTAGGAGTCTCTGGAATCCAGTGGCCTTTGATGAGCTCCCTTAACATCAGGGCTGCCTGAAGCCCCTCTCTGCATCCACTAGGCAGTTTTTTTAAACACTTGAGCCCTCTCTTAAGCCTTGAGCCAAATGGAAACAATAAAGCTTGTTCAGGGAAAAAAAAAAAAAAAAGAAGCAGAGACATCATGTTGCCACCAAAGGTCCGTATAGTCAAAGCTATGGTTTTTTCAGTAGTCGGGTATGGATGTGCATGTGAGAGCTGGATAATAAAGAAGACTGAGTGTGGAAAAGTTGATGCTTTCGAACTGCAGTGCTGGAGAAACCCTTAAGAGGCCCTTGAATGGCAAAGGGATCAAACCAGTCAGTTTTAAAGGAATCAACCCTGAATATTCATTGAAAAGATTGATGCTGAAGCTGAAGCTCAAATACTTTGGTCACTTGATGCAAAGAGCATACTCAGTGGAAAGTAGGGCTTCCTTTATAGCTCAGTTGGTAAAGAATCACCCGCAATGCAGAAGACCCTGGTTCAATTCCTGGGTCAAGAAGATCTGCTGGAGATGGGATAGGCTACCCACTCCAGTATTCTTGGGCTTCCCTTGTGGCTCAGCTGATAAAGAATCCACTTGCAATGCAAGAGACTTGAGTTCCACCCCTGGGTTGGGAAAATACCCTGGAGAAGGGAAAGGCTACCCACTCCAGTATTCTAGCCTGGAGAAATCCATGGACAGTCCATGAGGTCACAAAGAATCCAGAAACGACTGAGCGACTTTCACTTTCATATACTGGGAAAGATTGAAGGCAAAAAGAGATGGGAGTGGTAGAAGATGAGATGGCTAGATAGCATCTCTGACTCAATGATTTGAGAAAACTCTGGGAGATAGTGGAGGACAAAGGAGCCTGGTGTGCTGTAGTTCAACAGGTTGTAAAGAGTCAGACACAACTTAGTGACTGAACAATGAGAACAATAAAATTTACCATTACTAAGATTCATAAGACTACTTTATGCATTAAATATTTGTTCAGTTTTAGTTTCAATTATTTTTGAATAAATTATACACTAAGGTGATTCACATTTTTACAAAGGCATAAACAAATATTTTGGTGGAAAGTATCCGTTCTATAACTGTTCCATGGTCCTCCAGCTCCAGCACCCCAGGACTCAACAAGTGTTACCATTTTATTACATATCCTTCCAGATTGTTTAAGTCAAGCCAGATCTTTTTTACCATGATAAGTCAATATCTGTATGGTCCTCCTGATACACTACTTTTAAAAACTCCAGTTTATAAACTAAGAACTGATACACTGGAGTGTATACTGTATACTTTGTTATTTTCCTAAAAAATATACCTGAGGGATAATTTCATATGCATTTATAAGAGTTTTTTTCTTTCTTTGTACAAGACATCATATTCCATTGAATTGATGCAGTGTTACATTTAGATATCAACAATCATATTTAAAAAATGTTATTGAAGTATAGTTAATTTACAATGCTGTTTTAATTTCTGCTGTACAACAAAGGGGTTTCCCTGGTAGCTCAGCTGGTAAAGAATCTGCCTTCAGTGTGGGAAACCTGGGTTCAATTCCTGGCTGGGCATAAAAAATATACCTGAGGGATAATTTCATATGCATTTATAAGAGTTTTTTTCTTTCTTTGTACAAGACATCATATTCCATTGAATTGATGCAGTGTTACATTTAGATATCAACAATCATATTTAAAAAATGTTATTGAAGTATAGTTAATTTACAATGCTGTTTTAATTTCTGCTGTACAACAAAGGGGTTTCCCTGGTAGCTCAGCTGGTAAAGAATCTGCCTTCAGTGTGGGAAACCTGGGTTCAATTCCTGGGCTGGGCAGATCCCCTGGAGGAGGGCATGGCAACCCACTCTAGTATTCTGGCCTGGAGAATCCCCATGGACAGAGGAATCTGGCCAGCTCAACAAAGTGATTCAGTTTATACACATACATATTCTTTCGTATTCTTTTCCATTATAGTTGACCACAGGATATTGAATATAGTTTCTTGTGCTGCACAATGGTGCCTTGTTGTTTATTCATCCTGTGTACAATAGTTTGCATCTGCTAATTCTCAAACTCCTGATACATCTCTTTCCCATGCCTTCTCTCTCTTGGCAACTACAGCTCTGTTCTCTATGTCTGTGAGTCTGTTTCTGTTTCATAAATATGGTCATTTGTGTTGTATTTTAGATTCCACATATAAGTGATATCACATAGTATTTGTCTTTCTTATTCTGATTTTGCTAAGTATGATAACCTTTGGGTCCATCCATGTTGCTGAAAATGGCATTATTTGATTCTTTTTTATGGCTGAATAATATTCTGCTGTACACACACGCACACACACACACACACACACACACAATCATACATCATCTTGGCTATTGTAAATAGCACTACTGTAAACATAGAGGTGCATGCATCTTTTCAACTTATAGTTTTGTCTGAGTATATGTCCAGGAGTGGGATTAATGGATCATATGGTAGCTCTATTTTTAGTTTTTTAAGGAACTTTTATAAGTGTTCTCTGTTAATGACTGCACCAATTTACATTTCCACCCATAGTGGTAGTTCTATGGTGTCATGTCTTATATTTAAGTCCTTAAACCATTTTGAATCTATTTTAGTGTGTGCTTTGAGAGAGTTTTCTAGTTTCATTGATTTGCATGCAGCTGTACAACTTTCCCAAAACCACTTTTTGAAAAGACCGCCCTTTCCCCATTGTATATTCTTGGCTCCTTTGTTGAAGATTAATTGACCATAGGTGTGTGTGTTCATTTCTGGGCTCTCTATTCTTTTCCATTGACCCATGTGTCTGTTTTTGTGCCAATACCATGCTGTTTTGATTACTGCAGCTTTGTAGTATTGTCTGAAGTCTGGAAGGATTAGCCCTCCTGCTCTCTTCTTTTTTCTCAGGATTTCTTTGGCAATTCTGGGTCTTTTGTGATTCCTTATAAATTTTAGGATTATTTGTTCTCATTCTGTGAAAAATGTCATGGATGCTTTGATAGAGATTACATTAAATACGTAGATTGCTTTGGATAGTATGAACATTTTAACAATATTAATTCTTCCAATCCAAGAGCATGGGATATAATTCCATTTTTTGAATCATCGTCAGTTTCCTCTATTACTGTCTTGTCATTCTCAGCATATAAGCTTTCAACATCCTTGGTGAGATTTATTCCTAAGTATTTTTCTGGATGTGATTTTAAAGGGGATTGTTGTTTATATTTTGTTTCTGATATTTCATTGTTAGTGTAAAGAAATGCAGCTGACTTCTGTAGATTAATCTTGCATTCTACTACCTTGTGGCATTCATTTATCAGTTTTAATAGCTGGGCATCTTTAGGTTTTTCTGTATATAGTATCATGCCCTCTGCATATAATAACAATTATACCTGTGCAAATTTTATCATTGGAGAATTTGGATTAAATCATTCTTAGTGTGGAATGTTGTTGAAAGAATATGGTTTAGTAAGAGACATCCTACTACCCCATTGCTGATTCTAAACACATGAATAATTGAGACCTACTCCCCTAGAATGGTAGTGGGATCTCACATGTATTTCTTAGGTTCACATTTACCTGGTCACTTCAGAATGGCAAATAATACTGCTTTTTCCCACGTATACTCTCTCCTGCAAGGCCAGATGGAAAATAATACTGCTTTTTCCCATTTATACTCTCTCCTGAAAGGCCAGATATTTTCAAATCCCATTGAACATCAAATTTAGAAGTAAATAAAGGGTTAGAGAGAAGAAATTCTCTCCATGCAAGTGAGAAGAAGGCCCATGTCAGAAAAAAAAAAGGAAGTTAGTGACTCTTGTATCTTGTCTGAAAGTAAATGCCAAAGGTTGGTTTGGTGCTTTGGAGATATGGTGTTTTGTTGAGAGTAGTGAGAAAACATTGCAATAAGAATGGAAAATTGTAGAAGGGAGGGATGTTTGTCTTTCGTTATTTTTTGTTGAGGGAGTGAGTTCTATCTTGGTAATGTGTGATTTCTAATCCTGAGCTTAATGTTTCATGGCTGGGTCAACAAACAAGCTCTCAGCAGGAGTGGTAAAATTTTGTGTAGAGCACATAGACAAACATGTGTGGGTGGGTTTTCTGGGATAAGACACACTGTGAATGTTCTAGATTACTTTCCATGTGACATTGAACTTAGTGGTTAAACTATTGCCAAAGGGACTGTTACCCCCTGACATTTTGGGCCACTCTGCTTGCGACCTGTCCAGAATACCATTTTCTTATCACAAGACAGACCAAGAAATTCAGTGTTCAGCATCTCATTTCTTCTCTGATTTAGAGTTAACTTGAAGAAATGATTAAGATTTAGCTTTCTAAATCTGCTGAATATATGTGTTTAACTTTTGCTAATCTGGAGTATTGTATAGTCTTCTCAGTATTCCTGCATTTAACTTTCCTGTTCCACAAGATTCTACAGCATACTCTCTACACAGGGGAGAAAATGCTAAAACTCAACTGTATGCACATAACTATGATAAAGCTCTGTGGCACCATGTATGTCTACACTCAGAAGCAAAGCAGAATTCACCAAATAAGGTTTTCCTACCCTGACTTCACACCCATCAGCTTAGTGTCCTACCTCTCCTTCATTTGTGTAACATATGATTATAAATTAGTAAGACACATGTTGTAGATCATATTAAAGAACTCTATCATTATGCAATTCTGTTAATTTCTGCATATTTGAGATAGGGTGGAGTTGTGGCTGTGTTGGCTGATGGCTTAATGGCCACAGCAACCCTTGTTTACTGATATTGCAGGTGACGTTCCTTGTCCCCAATTCCTTTGTATACCAAGCACAGGGTCCAGCATGTTATTAGTTTGGATTTAATTTTTTAAGCAATAGAGAATCATTACAAACTTTTGAGCAAAAGGAGAGTAATGATTACACATGATATTCTAGGCAGATATTTGTGGAAGTAAAATGCAGGTCCTACTTGTGGTTTGAAGTATCCCTATAATACATTAACTGCAATGAAACTGAGAGAGAGAATAAATAGAAAGACCCAAAGAAGAACTAATTGATTTTTGACTGACTCAGTAGAAGGTGAAGAAGCCCTTGGTTAGACGATAAAAAAGTATTGTAAGCAAATAAAAAAGAAAACAACTGGCTCAAGGAAATGAGGAATTAGAGTAATGTAATTTTATGGAATCAATGTAAAAGAGGCCAGTCAAATGCCATTGGCTTGGCCCTCTCTTATGCATGAAACATGTAGCAAATATTTTCCTACTACGGTTGAATACTCTGCTTGAGAGGCAATTCAATTCATAGCAGCAGTAGAGGTGGAAAGCATTTGGAGGAAACTGAGAAGAATGAGTAGTTTCAATAAGGTGTCATTATCAGGTAATTGCACGTGGGAGAACCATGGCTATGACACACTTTCCTTTAGGTTGGATCTCACTACAAGATGTGCTGAAGATTCCTGTTAAGAACTGAACTCTACATTCACAGGCCTTACAGGGGTGGGCTTCCCAGGTGGCTCATTGCTAAAGAATTCACCTGCACACACAGGAGACACAGAAGACACAGGTTCAATCCCTGGGTTGGGAAGATTCCCTGAAGGAGAAAATGGCAACCCACTCCAGTATTCTTTCCTGGAAAATTCTATGGACAGGGAAGCCTGACAGACTATAGTCCGTGGGGTTGCAAAGAGTAGGACACGACTGAGCATACAGAGTGCAGTGGTGGGAGGCCTCACGACTTCCCTTTCTTTAATCTTTCTGTTAATCATAGGGAAGCCTGCCTCTGCTACTGTGCAGGTATCGAGTACTACCAGGACTCCTTTGTCAGAGTAGAAATGAGGCTTACAGAGCTCCAGGCTTCCTGACACTCCCCTGATCAGCTTGACTATACTTTTTTTTTTTTTTCAGTTGGGGGAATTATAAAATTGTAAATGCTCCTACACTTTAAAACAATCATTTTCTCATTATTTGTCATAAAATAGGACATTCCTGAAGTTCTCTTTGCTCTCATGGATACCCGCCAGATTAACACAGGGTTGGAAAATCAACTGTCAACCAAAACCAGACAGGTAGAACACAAACATATGAATGAGGCTAGGTATAAGACTATTGGAGTGATGCTCCTGTAGTAAACTGGATAGGGTGTGCATCACCTGATGGTATGCAAATTGAGAAGCTTTTAAAAACCTCATTGCTGCAGGATAAGCAACGTGAGTTTAAATGCATTTGAACAACCTGTTAAATCATTTTCTCATTATTTGTCATAAAATAGGACATTCCTGAAGTTCTCTTTGCTCTCATGGATACCCGCCAGATTAACACAGGGTTGGAAAATCAACTGTCAACCAAAACCAGACAGGTAGAACACAAACATATGAATGAGGCTAGGTATAAGACTATTGGAGTGATGCTCCTGTAGTAAACTGGATAGGGTGTGCATCACCTGATGGTATGCAAATTGAGAAGCTTTTAAAAACCTCATTGCTGCAGGATAAGCAACGTGAGTTTAAATGCATTTGAACAACCTGTTTTGAGAATGCTTCTATTAAACTGAGGTATAAAAAGAAGGATCTCTCATTGAGTTTCTGTTCCTGTCACACGGACTAGTAATACAACTTTGCCCTGTAGCAAACGGATACACGGGTTGAAAACGGATGGGTTGAACTTCAGATTTCTTTTATTATCTTTGCTCATGACTGACTTAAAAGTTTGGGAAATGAAAAGGCAATAGGAGTACTTCACTGAATTTTCACTATAATCAGCCTTCATTGTAGAGCTTAGACTGGGATTGTTAGCAAGTACTTGAATGTGTTCTAACCTTCATCCACTTTTAGCCTAGTCTGAAGCACTAGAAAAATCTAGACAAAAAGCAAACACCAATGTGTTTAAAACTTCAATAAAAGAAAAATAAATGAATACTGTCAGAGTTAATACAGCTGTTTATTTTCTGTTTGATATTTTTATTCTGAGATGTAGTAATTAGATACAATAAAATTATTAGTATTCAGAACATTTTTGTCAATGTAGGAAATTATTTTCATTTATTTAATTAAATGGCTTAAACTTTCTTTGCTATTGAATTAAATGTAGATTTGGTTTACCAAGGGGCTCTACTTTTTCCTGTAAAATATGCTAATGATATTTTTGTGAAATTAAGCAGAAATATAGAATTGCACTATCAGAAATTTGCTTATAAACATCTCTGTATTTGATAGACATTGTAAAGCAAAAATGAAGTTTTATCATATCTATAATATCTAAATAAGATATTTTAATGTTAAGTCCAAATAGGTATAGCTTTAAATTACAAAAGATCATTCTCTTGAATAATGAAACAGAAAGGCAAACTTTAAAAAAAAAATATAAGTATATAATATATAGATGAGAGAAAAGACGGAAAATTAGATCAGTTTTACAACTTGAGACCTCTTCGATTTGTTTTGTACTATTCCGTTCAGTTCTTATCAGGAAAATTTTCCATTTGCGGGGGACCACACTCATTAAACAGCATGTGTGTATGTCCAAGGGTTTGTTTAACTTAAAGAGATACAGTATCTTCAAGTTTTCCAAACAAAATGATCAGTTCAAAGTTCTATGACCAGTGGCATGTAAACTGAAGCAATCAGTGCAAGTCTGGTGATGCTCTGTTAAAATTTCAAAGGTTACCATGCGTGGGTTTTAGAATTTGTTTAGAGAAAAGCAGTGATAACCTTGACACTCTTTCAGTGCAAGCAAAGTTTATTATTTTGGGGACTCATCATCCACATTTTAATCATTAAAGTTTATCTCGAGGTTCAGGTAATCATATTCCACTGTAGGTTCCTTGATTCTACAGATGGGTGACTATATTTTATGTTTGTTTTTTCCCATACCGCACAATTTTAGATTGTTCTTTTTGGAGTTTAATTTTAATTGTTTATTAAATGTCAGGTGGCCTAATACAGTTGTTAGGGGTCTTCAACATTCTCTGTGCAAACAACAGGATTAAGCTCACAACTTGATTCCTGAACTCAAGTTTAGACTTTTTCTTGTTTAGTCTCTTACTCTGTGAAACAAAAATATCTATTGTCGACTATAAATTGGCACTTGCCATCTTTCTCTACAAGGATTAAATCATGAGCTGTTGAGCTGCTGACCTTCAGCATCGCCTGAAAGGAGTTCAAGGTGGAGAGCAGAAATGAGGCATTCTCAGCTTGGCAGAGGGTGGCGGGGGACTGGTAGGACACGTCTTTAGATAGATATTTTCAGGAGCCGATATTATGAGCCCAATTCTTGTAACTCCTCAGACCTCAGTTCAGTTCAGTTCAGTCACTAAGCCATGTTTGACTCTGCAACACCGTGGACTGCAGCACGCCAAGCCTCCCTGTCCATCACCGACTCCTGAAATTTACTCAAACTCATGTCCATTGAGTTGGTGATGTCATTCAACCATCTCATCCGCTGTCGTCCCTTCTCCTCCCACCTTCAATCTTTCCCAGCATCAGGGTCTTTTCAAATGAGTCAGTTCTTAGCATCAAGTGATCAAAGTATTGCAATTTCAGTGTCAGCATCAGTCCTTCCAATGAGTATTCAGGACTGATCTCCTTTAGGATGGACTGGTTGGATCTCCCTATAGTCCAAGGGACTCTCAAGAGTCTTCTCCAACACCACAGTTCAAAAATATCAATTCTTCAGTGCTCAGCTTTCTTTATAGTCCAACTT
>SJYC01049571.1:0-13426 GCA_006408675.1 Madoqua kirkii
ACTGTATAATCATATGGGATTTGATTTAGGTCATATCTGAATGGTCTAGCGGTTTTCCCTACTTTCTTCAATTTAATTCTGAATTTGGCAGTAAGGAGTTCATGATCTGAGCCACAGTCAGTTCCTGGTTTTGTTTTTGCTGACTGTATAGAGCTTCTCCATCTTTGGCTGCAAAGAATATAGTCAATCTGATTTCGATGTTGACCATCTGGTGATGTCCATGTGTAGAGTCTTCTCTTGTGTTGTTGAAAGAGGGTGTTTGCTATGACCAGTGCATTCTCTTGGCAAACCTCTATTAGTCTTTGCCCTGTTTCATTCCATATTCCAAAGCCAAATTTGCCTGTTACTCCAGGTGTTTCTTGACTTCCTACTTTTGCATTCCAGTGTCCCTATAATTAAAAAGTACATTGCTTTTGGGTATTAGTTCTAAAAGGTCTTGGAGGTCTTCATAGAACCATTCAAGTTCAGCTTCTTCAGCATTACTGGTTGGGGCATAGAGTTGGATTATTATGATATTGAATGGTTTGCCTTGGAAATGAACAGAGATCATTTTGTCGTTTTTGAGAATGCATCCAGGTACTGCATTTCAGACTCTTGTGTTGACCATGATGGCTACTCCGTTTCTTCTAAGGGCTTCTTGCCGGCAGTAGTAGATATAATGGTCATCTGAGTTAAATTCACCCATTCCAGTCCATTTTAGTTTGCTGATCCCTAGAATGTCGACGTTCACTCTTGCCATCTCTTGTTTGACCACTTCCAATTTGCCTTGATTCATGGACCTGACATTCCCGGTTCCTATGCAATATTGCTCTTTAGAGCATCGGACCTTGCTTCTATCACCAGTCACTTCCACAACTGAGTACTATTTTTGCTTTGGCTCCATCCCTTCATTCTTTCTGGAGTTATTTCTCCACTGATCTCCAGTAGCATATTGGGCACCTACTGACCTCGGGAGTTCCTCTTTCAGTATCCTATAATTTTGCCTTTTCATACTGTTCATGGGGTTCTCAAGGCAAGAATACTGAAGTGGTTGCCATTCCCTTTTCCAGTGGAGCACATTCTGTCAGACCTCGTCACCATTCAGCGTTCAAGGTCAGGAGGGGCGGTGGTGAGGAGATACCCCTCGTCCAAGGTAAGGAGCAGTGGATGCACTTTGCTGGAACAGCCATGGAGTGATACCCCACGTCCAAGGTAAGAGAAACTCAAGTAAGATGGTAGGTGTCACAAGAGGGCATCAGAGGGCAGACACACTGAAACCATAATCACAGAAAATAGTCAATCTAATCACACTAGGACCACAGCCTTTTCTAACTCAATGAAACAAAGCCATTCTCTACAGTAGAGGTGAAGTCACTCAGTCGTGTCCGACTCTTTGGGACCCCGTGGACTGCAACCTACTAAGCTTTTCTGTCCATGAGATTCTCCAGGCAAGAACACTGGAGTAGATTGCCATTTCCTTCTCCAGGGGATCTCCCGACCCAGGGATTGAACCCGGGTCTCCCGCAATAGAGGCAGATGCTTTAACCTCTGAGACACCAGGGAAAAGTCTCTACAATAGGACTTTTAAAATTCTGTATATAGTAGTTTGTATCTGCTAATCCCAGACTCCTAATTTATCTGTTCTCTTCCCCTTTGGTAACCATAAGTTTGTTTTCTATTCTGTGAGTCTGTTTCTGTTTTGTATGTATGTTGGCTTGTATCACAGTTTATTTATTATCTATAAGATTTATGTATTTGACTGCATCAGCTCTCGGCTATGGTGCTCTAGCTTCTTTCTAGCTGTGGCAGGAGGGCTTAGTTGCTCCTTAGCATGCGGGATCTTAGTTCTCTCACCAGGGATCAAACCCATGTCCCTTGCATTGGAAGGTGGATTCTTAACCACTGGATGAGCAGGGAAATCCCTGTATCATATTTTAGATTTCACATATAAGTCCTTTCATATGTTACTTGCCAGGGACTGTATTTTTAATATTTGTCTCCATGTCTGTCTCTTCTCCCCAGCCTAATAAATTATTTCTTGTCTCATCTCTTGTCCTTTGCTCTTCCTCAAGCACTTCTCCCAGAGAATTTGTTTACTTCAGGAATAGCTTCAACTCCTCTAAGAGCTTAAGTTTTAGAAGCCACACAAATATTAAAGAGAACTCTTTGTCCCTTGTTTTATAGCCCTCCTTCAAAGCATTTAGCACAGAATACTTTAACTACTTTTGACAAAAATCAACATTTTATGTAGAAAGGAGAAGTTACTAGATCAAATGTTTTCCCATCACGTAGGTACAGATATTTTGTTTTATGGAGTCAGACCATCTTCAGTTAGTGAGTATTTGGTAAATAACCAGTGACAGTAGTCTCAACAACTCCTCCCCTCTGCAAATTTTGGGAATTTTCCTATACAATAAGGGCATCCTGAGGAATTTATTTTTGATCAGATTAAGACAAAAGGTAAGAATCCTTAGAGAAATGATCTCTCCTGTGATGTTTTGGAGAATGATAAAGTAAGACTATTCAATAATGAGACAATTCATTAACAAATTTCAATAAATTTTAAATTCATTAAAATTTTCCTCTGCTGAACACCAGAGGACACTTAAGAATAAGAGGTAGTAACTATTATCTCTGGCCTTTGTAGCTGTAAAACTGAGACAGAAATGTATTCACTTCAAGGTCACAGCTTGTTAGTGGCCAGTTTGAAACTGACTCTTCACTCCTGTTTTAACACTCATATCAGGGTCCTGCTCAGTGCCTGGCACTATTCTAGGCATGTAACATGTATATCAAAAATGAAATAAAATAAAAAATTTCTAGTAGTTTTAAAAACTTTTCCCCCTTAAGGATCCCAGATTAATCTTGGCTGCTTTTAATTATATTAAGACTTTGAAACAGGGAGAATGTAAAAGTTATTTACAAAGATTGGTAGGTTAACCTAGCAAACATTTCCTGGAGTCATCTGGGCAATGACTCAATAATAAAAAATAAGCTTTATGTGAGTTGCTGTGTGCATTTTTTATCTCTCTACACCTAAAGCATATCCTGTTTGCTAAACATCTTGGACACTTCAATCCCATTTGTTTGCTCTTTTCTTTCTTTGTGGACACCACAATTTCCATATATACATGTACTTGTATGTTTATAACATACAATAGCAATAATAAAAGATATAGTAATAATAGTCAACATTTATTGAATTCTTATGGCTTCCCAGGTGGTGCTAGTGGTAAGGAACCCATCTGCCAATGTGGTTAGACATATGAGATGTGGGTTTGACCCTTGGGTGGGGAAGATCCCCTGGAGTAGGGCACAGCAACCCACTTCAGTGTTCTTGCCTGGAGAATACGATGGACAGAAGAATCTAGAGGGCTAAGGTCCATAGGGTCACAAAGAGTCAGACATGACTGAAGCAATTTAGCATGAGTTCTTGCTGTGTGCCTGGTACTTTCTAGGTACATTACATGTATTAAATCACTGAATCCTTTAAAACAAACTCATGTCCCCAGTTTATAGTTGAGGAAATTAAGGCATAAAGAAGTAACCTGTCCAATGGCAAAAATTAGTAAATGGTGGAGGGAAGATCACACCAAGACAGTCTGTGCACTGAGATGCTTCTCTATGAACGTGAGAGTGTTGTTTTAAGAGCTGTGGGTTATTCTTATATTGTACATTATGAGGTTTTTTGGTGGGCTGCCATCTGTGGGGTCGCACAGAGTCAGACACAACTGAAGCGACTCAGCAGCAGCAGCAGCAGCAGCAGCAGCAGCAGCAGAGGGAAAAAGAACTTCTACAAACAAACTAAGCCTAATGTCCCTGGAATCATTTTGCTAATTTGTGTGTAGGATGGCACCCATTCCCCTGGTGTAGGAAATGCCATCCCTCTCCAGTACTCTTGTCTAGAATGGAGGAATCTGGAGGGCCACAGTCCATGGACTTGCAAAAGAGTCAGACTGAGCACGCTCACATGCATGACACCCACAGCCATACTTTTAAGACTTTTCATACCGGAAGAGGTAAAGTGATGTCAGGTATAGAAAACTGACACTAGAATCTCTAGTTTTACTTCACCAGGTTGTCCCTTACAAATGCCTCTTCACTGATGGGTTAAGGGGACTCAGCAGAACATGTGAGACATAACAAATAGTTTAAAATATCTCCCCAAATTAGGTCACTATCATATTTTAAGTTAGTGCTTGTTTGATTGTATTTACCATTGGAGCTCTTCACAATTGTTCCTTGTCACCACATTATAGAATGATGGAACATCTATTAAATATCTACCAGGTGAGGTCTCCTTGATTGATAACACAAATGCTGGACTCAGCATTTCTCCTTCTCCCCAAAGCTACGCTACTCCCTGAAGGTCACGTCTTTGTGTGGACTTTCTGTAATTCATTTGCCCAGAGTATACTTTTCAATGGACATAGTTCACTCTTTGTTGATCAGAGTTGTAAAGTATTTGCTGTCTGCCTGGGTTTTGCAAGTTATCTGTGGTAAAGGATTAAAGTGTAAACATCAGGTTATTGGCCTTCAACGTTATGTGGCCTGATGTTATAGTTTAAAAAAAAAATCTTTAGATGATTTCATTCTTCAGTATATTGAAAGATTTCTACAGAATGCTTTGTTGTATGCAAAAGAAATTAACTATGATCAGAGATGATTCTGAAGTTTAAAGGATGAGATATTTCTATATATTAAAATGTGAAACCAAACTTTGAATGAACAGAGTGCTTTTTGCCTATATCTTTATTTAGCCCTCATTGCTAAATGTCTTGTAGCATAGATTTTTTGGCTTTTCTCTGCTTTTTAACTTGTAAAATCCTTGGGAGAAATTTCTGTGCATAGTCATACTTTTGAGCATATCATAAAGGACCCAAATAGATTATAAGAAAGATTTTGAATTAACTATTCATCCAAATTAAATGCAACTATAAATCTACCTCATTATTTGCACAAGAATATTTAAAGTGTAGGGTGAAGATATATAGATATTGTTGCCAAGATAGGTATTGTATCATTAAATCAGAGAGTGTATGTAACTAACCAATGAATTATTCGTAAAGATAATCAAGCAACATTATACAAAAATACCATTTGCAACTTAGTGGGACTGCAAATAAGTAAAAGTAGAAATTTATTATCTTTTTTATTAAGGCAAATCTGGTTTTGATTGTCACATATATGTGTATGTGTGTGCTCAGTCATATCCTACTCTTTGTGACCCGATGGACTTGTAGCTCACCAGGCTTCTCTGTCCATAGGATTCTCCAGGCAAGAATGCTGGAGTGGGTTGCCATGCCTTCCTTCGGGGGATCTTCCTGACCCAGGGATCAAACGCGTGTCTCTTAGGTCTCCTGCGCTGGCAGGCAGGTTCTTTACTGCTAGTACCACTTGGGAAGCATGATGAGCTTGTTACCTGGCCTTTATACTCTTTTTTGTAAAACAAAAGACATGCAACCAATTATCTATAAGGACTTTTCTAGTCCTAGGATTTTGCTTTTGTCCCTTAAAAACGATATGGTCAGAATACTGAGGATAGGAAAATGTCCAGATGAAACCCATATTCTAAGACCTAGATTAAGTCATACCTCTGATCATCCTGCTCTGAGGAGCTTCCTGTGGCCTTTTCTGTCTGGATAACTTCAGAGTCTCTAAAGGCCTGTTTACAGTTAGCCCTATGCTGTTTTGCCTTCTTAGTTAAAGTGCTCTTGAATGTGTGTCTATAGGTTCAATTTCATTTGAACACACTTAAAAGTAAGAGCCCGTGCTAGTCCCAGCCTGCTTTTCCTAAAATTCATTAAGTGTCAATATATGCCAGGCACTGCCTACTCTTGACATGCATTAACTAATTTAATCCTCATAATGATCCCATGAATTAACATTATCCCCAGTTTGGAGTAGAGAAAGCAAAAGTAACTTGCCTAATTCAATATAACCAATTGTGGGCCTGACATTTAAACCAAGTCTGTGCTCAACATGTAATACTGACCCATACAGTACCTAACAGAGATTCTAGAAATATGTGGGGAATATAAGAGACATTAGATATTCATTTGAATGAGCTGAATGAATAAATAACAAAGAGAGAAATGTATAGTAGTAGTTCTATGTTGTGGCTATATGATCTCATCCAGAAATTTCCCAAATAATTATTACTGAGAGGATGCACATTACCACGAATACCTTGTTTTTTCTCTGGTTGCCAACCTTGGATTTCCCTCGTGTCTCGATGACAGAGCATCTGCCTATAGTGCAGGAGACCCAGGTTCTATCCTTGGGTCAGGAAGATCCCCTGGAGAAGGAAGTGGCAACCCAGTCCAGTACTCTTGCCTGGAAAATCCCATGGATGGAGGAGCCTGGTAGGCTACAGCCCATGTGGTTGCAAGGAGTTGGACATGACTGAGAAACTTCACTTTCAAGAGTTGAAGTGCAAATATCAATTATATCACCTTCACATGGCTTGTATTTGTATTTATCATTCCAGTCCACTCTGCTTCTGCTTAACCCAGAAGTTTATATCTGAGCATCCATTTGTCTTCAAACAGATTCCACAGATGTCTTATCTAACCCACTGAGCTTGAAAGGCAATTGTTAGTAAAACAAAATTGAAAATAACCTCAAACCTAATCTTCCTAGGATGAGCAGGACGTTGCATGGCTTAAAAGGACTTTGGCTTTTAGAATATGGAAGAGTATCCTTTTTATTGGTCTTCTAGAAGGGGAAGAGCAGTGATTGAAAAGAATATGAGTTAAAATATTTTAAGATAAAGATTAGTGTGCTTGCTTTTGAAACAGTAAAATAAAATAGTAGATTCCAGCTTTAATTTATTGCTGGATCGTCTGAAATTTGAAATATTTATGGATACTTTAATGTTTGATTCCCAATGTGGTTGCTAGTTCTGTTTTCCTCTTTATCTTGCACTGTTACCTCTACCAGTTGTCTGTCTTGCTGCTGCAGCCTCTGGAATTTTTCCAGGAAAGGTAAAAAACCAGACCTCTATGACAGAGAGCTGATTTTATGAGAACAAAGAAGAAAGGATAAAATGCAAAAGGTAGATCCTTATGGGAGCTTCTGCAGCTCAAACCGAAGGAAAAATATTTCTGCTGCCAATGCCAGTGTATGTGGCTTTGCAAGTATAGTGAAAGTTTTTAAGGACTATTAGTGGAGGGGAACTGCCCTAATTTTTTGAATGACATCACCAATTGACTCTACATATCTTTGTTCATAGTCTTTGCTCTGTTGCTCAGTAACTGTTGACCTTGGGCTAGTTACGTAACCTCAGTTACTTTACCTCAGTTTCTTCAGTTATAAAATAAAGATAATAACAGTGTTGCCCTTGTAAGGCTCTCCTGAGGAGCAAATGCGCTAATCTGAGCACTGCTAGGAACAGGGGTTAGCACACTGTAGGCATTTTATAAATGTTTGTTAAATAAACTGCTGCATTTTTCTCCTGACACACCCAGCACTGCTTCAGGATAGTTGAACTAGCTCTAACCTAGTGTAAAGGCACTTGAGATCTTAGTATTTGAAGTTTCATCATAAGTGAATGCAAAATTTCTATTATTATTATTTGCAGTATTGACAATAAGTGAAGTGAAGTTGCTCAGTTGTGTCTGATTCTTTGAGACCCCATGGACTATAGCCCACCAGGCTCCACCATCCATGAAATTTTCCAGGCAAGAGTACTGGAGTGGGTTGCCATTTCCTTTTCCAGGGGTTCTTTTTGACCCAGGAATCGAACCTGGGTTTCCCGCATTGCAGGCAGATGGTTTTACCGTCCTAGCCACCAGGGAAGCCCAATAAATCTATAGACTTTCATGATGCTTTTATAGATATCAAACGGTTTATAGACTCTAGACTAGAAACTGTTTGTCTGTTTACTTATTTGTTCACGCAACAAGTGTTGTGAATGAATACTCATAAATACCTCATGGAAGAATGTATGCAATTATTTATATGTCTCTTAAATTTGCTAGAGATGGATATTTAATAACATTTCCTACTCCCCACAATACAATCATTTCATACATTTTAAAAATAAATTTAATTAATGGGTTTAACAGTTCTCTACTAGATGTCCGTTGATGGGTGGGGCTGTGTTCTCTCCCTGTTGTTCTAGTGAATTTAAATAGGCAGGAGGCATCATTACTTTACTGACAATTACTTTGCCTCCAAGGTCTGTCTAGCCAAAGCTATGGTTTTTCCAGTAGTCATGTATGGATGTGAGAGTTGAACTATAAAGAAAGCTGAGCAGTGAAGAATTGATGCTTTTGAACTGTGTTGTTGGAGAAGACTCTTGAGAGTCCCTTGGACTGCAAGGAGATCCAACCAGTCCATCCTAAAGGAAGTCAGTCTTGAATATTCACTGGAAGGACTGATGTTGAAGCTGAAACTGCAATACTTTAGCCACCTGATACAAAGAATTTGACTTATTAGAAAAGACCCTGATGCTGGGAAAGATTGAAGTTGGGAGGAGAAGGGGATGACAGAGGATGAGGCAGTTGGATGGCATCACCGACTTGATGGACATGAGTGTGGGCAAGCTCCAGGAGTTGGGTGATGGACAGGGAGGCCTGCTGTGCTGCAGTCCATGAGGTTGCAAAGAGTCGGACACAACTGATCAACTGAACTGAACTGAACTGGGTGTCTAGTACTAGACCGAGATTTTGTGGAGAATGCAGTGTGCTTAGTCACTCAGTCGTGTCCAACTCTTTGCGGCCCAATGGACTGTAGTTCACCAGGCTGCTCTGTCCATGGGGATTCTCCAGGCAAGGATACTAGAGTGAGTTGCCATGCCCCCCTCCAGGGGATCTTCCCAACCCAGGGATCGAACCCAGGTCTCCTGCATTGCAGGCAGATTCTTTAGCAACTAAGCCACCAGAGAACAAATCTTTACTCTTACAAAAATGAAAATTTAATCAAACCATAAAATTCAAGAAGTAGATTAAGAACTAATAAAAGTAGCAGAAATGATTAGAAGACAGTGATAAGACTATAAGATTGGGGGAGAGAAAGTTCTGAGGTATGCTCTGAAGAGGAGGAAATAGAAATAGAAAGCAGAGGAAAGTTATCATGGTGGGAGACTGCCTAATAAACAGAGACTTTGGTCTGGACATGAATTTGGTAAGCTGGATAAGATGAAGATGACCTTGCAGCCCCTTGCACAGTCTTCTCTCACATTACAGTGTCATATACTTCATAGGATTGTGAAAAATGTTACACCAAATATTCCTGACTCAGTAGGGGAACTTATATGTGAAAGAGAAGTAAAAGATTATGCTACAGAGACCATCCCTTCATTTATTTGTTTGTTCATTTACTCACTCATTCGACAAATATTATTGCATATCTGTTACATGCCAATCATGTGTTATTCCCTGAGGATACTGAAGGAATGGAGAAAGATAAAGCCTCTGCTTTCATGGATGTTATAAACTAGTGAATCAAGTTTCTGAACATTTTGCATACCATGGTAAGGAGCCTGGAATTTATTAAAATGTAACAGGGAAACATTAAAAAATTTCAAGGAAAAAATGTCTTAGGATTAATTAGAAAATATAGATATGAGATATGAAAATTAATTAAGTTTATTATAATAACTCAGGCATTATTTGGTAAGAGCCTGAACCAGAGTTATGTCAGTATTTTGGAGTTAAGGATAAATGTGAGATTTAAAGAATGAATCAAAATTATTTAGGAACAGATTTGATATTTGAGATTAAGGAGAAAGATATTAAAATTACTACAAGCTTATAAAATTGAGTGACATGGAGAATTAAGGAATAATATGTCAAATGGATGAATCTGGGGAAAATTTAAATGAGGGTTGTGGTGGGAAGATGACAAATCGATTTTGAACATACATACTGAGCTTATGTAAGGGGAGGAATAGATCTTCAAGTGACATATTTTTACTATGGTCTAACAGTGACCATAGTAAAAATACATTTTACACAATGAACTAATATACACATATATAGCAAACATTCCACAAAATGATATTTTCCCTAAAATATGTAATGCATTCTGATCAGTTCTGCTCATTTCATTTTTCTAAAAATTACTGGTCAGTACATGAAATTTATTTTGTGACCCTTTATGATGAACTGTTTAAAGATAGTTGAAAATCAGGATCTTGTTGTAGTTGATGCATTGTAGAGATTTTTGGCAATAAGGAGCAAGCTAATACTGATTTTGGATTGTGCCATCAGGTGTTAGGAAATAAATTCAAGTTCACAGGGTACAGAAATTCTTCCTAGATGACCATGGTTACACACAGACTCCAACAAGCTAGTTAGACATACCCCAGGATCTGGATAGCAAAGAATGCTAAAAATAGCATGCAATCTAATCATATTTTTTGATATAAAATTATATTTTAGTTTAAAAAGAAGGATATCTGTATTAATGTCTGACTACACCAGATTTTTCCTAGAGAGTAAAGGAATGTTACTCATACATTCTCTCCTCATGCTTGCAGACACATCATATATTTGATATTTCCCAGGAATATGCTCACAATTTTACGGTAAAGTCAAAATGAACCAAAGAAGCAACCTCTGAATGGACCAATTTAGGTCATTACAACCATCAGTTTAATTTGGTTAATGAAGAAGCAATAGTACTAGGGTAGTAAGTGGCCTTGAGCAAATCTCTCTACAGATGGCCTTGTGTCACAGGGTGGTTGAGTCATTGGAAAGATTTTCATATCTGAACTTTTCTAGCAACCTGCTTGTTTAACCCCCTAAACTGCATAAAAAGATTATGAATGGGAATGAGTGGTGACTTGGGGCTTGGATTTGGATAAGGAGTGCAAAGAAGTGTCAGTCATACAGCAACAGCTAAGAGTTGAGCAACACTCCAGGCAATGAATGTGGCTACAGGGTCAATGAGATATATCATTGGGCTATTTATTGATAACTATATCTCCACATGCCTAATGGCAAGAGCGTCTCAGCTTTTTCAGTTGGCCAGAATTGAAGTCTGCTGCTAATATGTTCACTTCCATTTTATCCCTCCAACTAAATTGATTCCCAGATTACATTCCAATGAGAAACAAAAAAATGTGGGAGGACATACAGTATCAATATCACTTTGCTCATGACCTCTTACCACCTGAGGGCACTTGGTTCTCTGTCAGTCAAATTAAACTGACATTGAGTGAAAGTTTTGAATTGCTTCCATACCCTAGGCATGCACTGAATCTGGTGTTGGGTGTAGTGGACATAATACATGGGGTATGCCTTGAAGGACTTATTGTACTGGACATGTAGGATTCAAATTGCAGCATTTTAATTGTAAGGAAACATTGATGTAACAGGAGATCAGCCCTGGGTGTTCTTTGGAAGGAATGATGCTAAAGCTGAAACTCCAGTACTTTGGCTACCTCATGCAAAGAGTTGACTCATTGGAAAAGACTCTGATGCTGGGAGGGATTGGGGGCAGGAGGAGAAGGGAACAACAGAGGATGAGATGGCTGGATGGCATCACGGACTCAATGGGTGTGAGTCTGAATGAACTCCGGGAGTTGGTGATGGACAGGGAGGCCTGGTGTGCTGTGATTCATGGGGTCGCAAAGAGTTGGACACGATCTGAGTTGAACTGAATGACCAAAAAAGAAAAAAAAGAGAGAGAGAGAGCAAAATAAATTTCTGAACAACAAAATAGAGATTTCAAAGTTTATGCACCAAAGTTCAGGTCTTACAGGCTATTTACAAGAGTCCGTTAACCTCTGTCCTAGTGGGATAGCACCTGCAGGGTGAGCTGAGAACTATGGAACCACTGCCTCAGGTTCTTCACTTGGTTACCTGTCTGAGATTCCACTCAGAAACTCACAGACAGAACAATAAGCATCTAAAATGCCTCTGTTTCTAAGAAGGTTATGTAGAGTTTTGTGGAAAAAATAAAGTGCTAAAGGTTTTAGGACCACGTGTATGTTAGTCACTCAGTTCTGTCTGATCCCTTGCAACCCCATGGATCACATCCTCCCAGGCTCCTCTGTCCATGAAATTTTCCAGGCAAGAATACTGGAATGGGTTGCCATTTCCTTCTCCAAGGGATCTTCCCAACCCAGGGACTGAACCTGGGTCTCCTACATTGCAAGTAGATTCTCTACCATCTGAGCCACCAGGGAAGCCATGGGGTTGAGGTAAAGAGAGACTCCGATTTTACAGAGTTAATTTTAACACTGGCTCTGGAGAAGGAAATGGCAATCCACTCCAGTACTGTTGCTGGAAAATCCCATGGACAGAGGAGCCTGGTAGGCTACAGTCCATGGGGTCACAAAGAGTCAGACACGACTGAGCGATATCACTTCACTTTGAACTTGCCCACAAGTCACAAGTGACAGTTTCAGAATGGGGTGCCCATTAGAGAGGAGGCACACAAAGAGAAGGTGGGACACCACTGAGGTTGATGAGACTAACAGAACTATAACACTGAAGTGCCTCTAAGACACTCATGGGAGGTATGCAGAAGACAGTGCAAAGAAATAGAGAAAAGCAATAGAATAGGAAAGACTAGAGAGCTCTTTCAGAAAATTAGAGATACCAAGGGAAGATTTCATGCAAAGATGGGCACAATAAAGGATAGAAATGGTATAGACCTAACAGAAGCAGAAGATATTGAGAAGAAGTGGCAAGAATGCACAGAACTATGTGAACAAGATCTTTGTGACCAAACAACCATGATGGTGTGATCACTCACCCAGAGCCAGACATCTTGGAATGTGAAGTCAAGCGGGCCTTAGGAAGCACCACTAAGAACAAAGCTAGTGGAGGTGATGAGATTCCAGTGGAGCTATTTCAAATCCTGGAACATGATGCTGTGAAAGTGCTGCACTCAATATCCCAGCAAATCTGTAAAACTCAGCAGTGGCCACAGGACTGGAAAAGGTTAGTTTTCATTCCAATCCCAAAGAAAAGCAATGCCAAAGAATGCTCAAACTACTGCACAATTGCACTCATTTCAAACACTAGTAAAGTAATGCTCAAAATTCTTGAAAGGCGGGTGAACTGTGAATTTTCAGATATTCAAACTGGATTTAGAAAACACAGAGGAACCCCAGATCAAATTGCAAACATCCACTGCATGATTGAAAAAGCAAAAGAGTTCCGGAAAAACATCTACTTCTGCTTATTGACTATACCAAAGCCTTTGATTGTGTGGATCACAACAAACTGTGGAGAATTCTGAAAAAGATGGGAATACCAGACCCCCAGACCTGTCTCTTGAGAAATCTGTATGCAGGTCAGGAAGCAACAGTTAGAACTGGACATGGAACAACAAACTGGTTCCAAATAGGAAAAGGAGTATGTCAAGGCTGTATATTGTCACCCTGCTTATTTAACTTCTATGCCGAGTACATCATGAGAAACGCTGGGCTGGGTGAAGAACAAGTAGGAATCGAGATTGCCAGGGGAAATATCAGTAACCTCAGAAA
>SJYC01049574.1:0-93687 GCA_006408675.1 Madoqua kirkii
AAGCAGATAATGTTGTAAATTAAATATTTAAATTTCTCATACATCTGCTAATTGTTCAAAAGGACACACACATGGAAAATGCATTATTATACTATAAGGAAAGATCTGGGTGTTTTCAGTTTTTATTTGAAAACTATGAGATTTTCATTAAATATAGGAATATCAATTTTAAGTTTCCAGAATCATAATGAATTTAATTTTTTTGTTTTTTATATTACCATTATATTTCAATATAGTATTACAGTGCAAAGTAGATGGAAAAGCTAATATTCTTTTCATTTTTTAAACAAAAAATATGCACAAAGTATATGTGTGAATGACAAGGGCCTGATTTGGGGAATTATTAACACAATTATGTCCAATGATAAGGACTGTGTATTTGATCAAGTCTTCCCAGAAGATGCATTTTAAGGAAAAGGCCAAGGTTTAATGCTGACTTCAAATAAAAGATGCCATAATTTACCCCAAAAGGCATTATAATTTTATTTAGAAAATTATCATAATTTCCTTTTTCCTTTACAATATACATTTTCAGACTTTAAAGAAATGTTTTTCTCCAGGGGAAATAATTCCACAGGCAGATATTAATTTATTTCTGTTCAGCTATGGCCAGAAAGGCATGTTCAGCTCCATTCTTCAGAACTCCCTTAAGCCATTAAAAAAACCTTTTATCAGCTCTAGCTAGCCAGCTATCATCTATATGTGTATTATGCATCTCTGTCATGTATCTAAATATCTATCATTTGTTTTTCTATTATCTCTTCTTCTGTGCTTGATTACTTAATCAGTATCCTGAAACTAAAATAAGATCATAGAAAGTGTATTTCTTGTATCATATGACTGAATAGGAAAAATAACGCTTCTCTTAAGTACTTACTAGTCTCTGTGCTTGTATGTGCCATAGGGCAACATGACTGACAGTTTTGATTGACTCAGTTATTTAATTAAGTGAAATATCTGGATTGATAATAATTGGAGCTAGAGAAAGCAGTATCAGAGAAAGTAAATTTTCCTACTGATTGAAATCCATAGTTCTTCATCTTTAGAGCAAAAGGGCAGAGAAAATAATTTTTCAGAGGTCGAGATCGAATCTTGGGTGGAAAGAATAAGCGAGGAACTTTGAAAAAACATTGTTGAAAAATTATCTTTGTTTTGCTCTGTTTTCAGACCCCAAGTTGAATTTATTCTGAAATTTAAAATAACATTAAAGAAAAGCATGTGACTTTTTATTAAAGAGAGGGAGGAAAAAAAGTGTGAAACAGGGATGGAAAGGATGCGATGCCCGGTAAAGAAGATCTGAGATTCTTAGAACCGCTAAAGGTGCAATCAGGCTCAGCTTGCCTTGTGTAATTGTGATGGCTCTAGTCGTCGCGTTCATTTCCTTCCCCATGCCTGTGTAATAGAAAGCTTCATGGGCTATACCCACATTTCCTCTAAGTACTTTGCTCCAGGGACTGAATCACAGGTGGGCCAGAGCTGAGATGAAAATGTGTATCCATTTTAGTTGTTATTGTTGCTATGACTTTTCCTTAATTTGCAACCAAAACACCAGCTTTTTCAGACAGAAGTTTCAGAAAAATGAAAAGACATTGAATCACTCAAATGTGTATATGTGTACGTCTTTCATTATTTATCAGTTAAAGTATACTTTGAATTAGTAATAATACAATTAAGAGCTTAACTTTTTTAAATTTATTTTTTAATTGAAGGATAATTGCTGTACAGAATTTTGTTGTTTTCTGTTAAACATCAACATGAATCTGCCATAGGTGGCTCAGAGATGAACTCTTTTAATATATTTTATTTCCAAGCTAATTATTGGTTTGGTCAAATTTTTGAAAATATTGAAAACTAAAATGTTCAAATAGTAAATCACAGATAGAGAACACAGTAATGGGACAAATCGTTTAAACTCTTATGTAAAATTTGATAAGGTGTTTTACACAACTACTGAATTGACAAGGTCTTGTGGAAAAACCAGTTCCAGATGGCAAACATACGCAAGGGATTCAGTCAAACAATTTTTTGGCAAGAATGCTATGAATTTTGTAATCACGTATGAACCAATGAAATACAAAGATGAGTCTAGTTAATAATCTACAATTATTGGCTAAAGAAGTATATTAGTGCTGATTTCCCTCTATCCACACTATCTTTTCTATCAATCCCACAAAACTTTGGCACAATGAAGTGGGTGACTTTTATTTCCCTTCTCTTTCTCTTCAGCTCTGCTTATTCCAGGGGTGTGTTTCGTCGAGATACACGTAAGAATTCTAGTTTTCAATTGTTCAATTTTTCTTTCCTAGATAAGAATGTTTCAGTAAACCTTGAATCATTAATGAAGAAAGTTTTCCTTTAGCATTCATTTTTAGACTGTTGCTATGTTTTGTATTTGTGAACCCTTAGGAAGATACCTTATTAACACATTTCTAACATCCTAGGTGAAAAAAAATAGTGAGAATTGTTTAGTAACTGTAATTTCCTATTGCACATGAAGGAGTTTCTGCAGAGTGACTTAAACTTCACAAAATATAATTGAAGATAGAATTTAAAAATCCAAGTTTCCAAAGGCCTGTTCGCTGTACTTTAATTTATATAAAAAATAAAAATTTGTGATTTTAATTTTATAAATAGAATTTGTATTTATGTTTTCCATTTCAGACTATCCTCTCAGTTAACAGACACTGCAAGAGCATTAGATCTTATCCAAGTCTGAATATAAAGCTATAAATATGTAATGACTTCAATGATTTTTCAAGTAGTATCATTGTGATTAAATAACTCTTCTGCTTAAATGCAGAATAAGATTTTCTGTAGGGAACCAGAGCTCAATATCTTGGAACAAATGAAAACCCAAGTCAAATGGAGAGAAACATAAAAAATAATATCGTAACCAGTTGTTTCTTCAGAATTTAAAGCAAATCTTTTTTCTCCCCCATTTTCCCCTCCAGACAAGAGTGAGTCTGTACTTTAATTTATATAAAAAATAAAAATTTGTGATTTTAATTTTATAAATAGAATTTGTATTTATGTTTTCCATTTCAGACTATCCTCTCAGTTAACAGACACTGCAAGAGCATTAGATCTTATCCAAGTCTGAATATAAAGCTATAAATATGTAATGACTTCAATGATTTTTCAAGTAGTACCAGAGCTCAATATCTTGGAACAAATGAAAACCCAAGTCAAATGGAGAGAAACATAAAAAATAATATCGTAACCAGTTGTTTCTTCAGAATTTAAAGCAAATCTTTTTTCTCCCCCATTTTCCCCTCCAGACAAGAGTGAGATTGCTCATCGGTTTAACGATTTGGGAGAAGAAAATTTTCAAGGCCTGTAAGTTGAAATATTGAAGAATCAAATTTAATGTTTCTAATAGTGTTGGTTGCAATTTTGAAGTCCTTGTAGTCTTGTCATGAAAGATTGTAGAACAGTACTCTCCAATAGGATTTTCTGCATCAATGGCAATATTCTATATCAGTGTTGACCAATATAGTTGCCATTGGCCACTGTGGTTAGTGAGGACTTTGAATATGGCAATTGCAACTGAGGATCAAAAATTTAAACAGTATTTAACTTTTTAAAATATATATTGTCATTTGTGGCTAATGAAAACTGTTTGGACAGTGTAGATCTGGAACTCTTATATAAGCTACATGGTAGAAAACATTTTACTATATGACTCCTTTCACAACTCGTTTACTAAATTCTTTACCCAGCAAGTATTTCTTAGGTTTTTTGAGACAATTTGAATATTTTTTAATCTAGTAAAAGGTGAGGAAATAGCTTGTTTTTCAAAGTCTGTCTCATCCTATTGCTTGATTAAATAAGATATATGTGTATGTATGTATGATTTTTGTTTTAAATAGTTGAAGGACCTGTGTAAAGCCCTGGTTAACAATAGGTCTATTTAGACTACATTTTGTTTGCTTGCTCACATAGATGATGTGATAGTATGCATATATTGACCTGCATACACATATATTTAAACATGGGGGAAATATACATCCTGTTTGCTTAGAAAGCCACATGTACATGGTTAGGCCTCAGAACACAGCTGACATCAATAGGATCTCTGAATAATCGTGAGAAAGGTGTGAAAACACAGAACATATACAGACACTATTTGTTTTCTAACATAGCAGCCTAATGCATATTAAAATTTCATTATACTACATTTTTTGTGTTCTTTATTTCAGGGTACTGGTTGCCTTTTCTCAGTATCTCCAGCAGTGTCCATTTGATGACCATGTAAAATTAGTGAAGGAAGTAACTGAGTTTGCAAAAACATGTGTTGCTGATGAGTCACATGCCGGTTGTGAAAAGTCACTTGTAAGTATATTCTGATTTTGAATAATATTTCTTCTGTAACATAATCTTGAATGTTTAAAAATTAAAAATATCTCATTTTAGTTTTCTCAGTTATTATCAAAGACTATATTTGTAAGCAACAGTCAAAAGTGGTAGCATTTCTTTGATGATAGAGATGTTCTAGTGTACTCACAGTTTTAAAAAACATTGCTTTACTGAAACCACAAACAAAAGTCAGTGTTTTGGGAAATTTTTTAGTTTTAGAAGTTTCTTTTTTTTAAATTTAAAGTTAAATTTCTTTTCATAGACACTAATAATGATAGGATAGTTTTTACCTTGTTATCTAGGTAAAAACAATAATATGGCTATGTATTCCTTATTTTAGGGATATTCATATTTTTACATACAATAAAAATTAGGACTTTGAACTTGTTATATTTTCAGATAGATCTTTAGTACAAAGATAGGTCTATAGGGTAACCCGCTCCCAGACCATTCACCTAATGTAACATGTCCACAATTCCCACAGTTACCCCTGTCTCTTATACACATCTAGATGTGTATAAGAGACAGGAGATGTTCTAGTGTACTCACAGTTTTAAAAAACATTGCTTTACTGAAACCACAAACAAAAGTCAGTGTTTTGGGAAATTTTTTAGTTTTAGAAGTTTCTTTTTTTTAAATTTAAAGTTAAATTTCTTTTCATAGACACTAATAATGATAGGATAGTTTTTACCTTGTTATCTAGGTAAAAACAATAATATGGCTATGTATTCCTTATTTTAGGGATATTCATATTTTTACATACAATAAAAATTAGGACTTTGAACTTGTTATATTTTCAGATAGATCTTTAGTACAAAGATAGGTCTATATTTCTCTTACCACTTTATATATACATTTCTTGGGACAAGGCAATTTTTCTTTTATCATAGAAAGCCTCCTTCTTGTTTTTCTCTATGTGTACTTCTGTCTCAAGGCAGAATCAGTTCTTTAACTACCCACAATAATATTACTCTAAATATGAATTTTAAAACATATATTTTGAAAGAAATTAATAGATTTTGTCTTGATCCTATTTCCCCTGAAGCTATAATTACTTTTATAATCAAAATTAATTGATGCAGAAGGGATTCATTTAATGGACTGTGCAGCGAGGCAAATATTTCTAGAACAAAAAAATTATATTCTAATGCAGTACCAATTAATATATAGTAGATTGTGTTACTCTTCAGTTTTGAATGGTTTCTACTAAAAATTTGGATCTCTTGAAAAGGAGCAGATCAAATGAAAAACTATCTGAACTCTGTCCTCCCTAATGTGAATTCATTGCTACTAAGAGGATAATTTCCCTTGAGTTTTTACTTTAATGATTTCTCTCCTGGCTTTTAACCTCAGGTGGAAACAGGAGTTCTGTTCATTCCTTAAATGAACATTCCTTAAAGGCATTCTTTTTGCCCTTCTGTTTTATCCACTATAAGTAATAGCATGACAGTTAATTCTTATGGTAATCACCCATAGATGGTCAAATCAAGGGAAACTCTAAATCTGAGAAAAAAAGCGGATTTTTATATGACATACTAACCAAGGTTTACCAAGATATTAATTTCTTGTACTATTCTTTGGGTATAAGGAAAATAAAATGCTGCTCAGCAATTTGAAGCCTGCTTTTTTCTATGTAGCACACTCTCTTTGGAGATGAATTGTGTAAAGTTGCAACCCTTCGCGAAACCTATGGTGACATGGCCGACTGCTGTGAGAAACAAGAGCCTGAAAGAAATGAATGCTTCCTGAAACACAAAGATGATAGCCCAGACCTCCCTAAACTGAAACCAGAGCCCGAAACTTTGTGTGCTGAGTTTAAGGCAGATGAAAAGAAGTTTTGGGGAAAGTAAGTAATCAGATTTTTAAGCTTCAAAATTAAGAGATAAGTCAAGATTCACTATAACAATTACTTTTATGAAAATTATTATCAACATTAAGACTTGAAGTTTTTGTTCTAATGACAATTTTCAAAGAAATATAGTATTTATTATGTTATTTATGTAGTAAGTTACATACTACAACATTCTACATGATGAAAAATTTGATCAAAGATCTTTCACAGAACAGGATATGATCTATATGAAAATAATTGAAGTTGACATATATTAGAGGTTAAAGCATCTGCCTGCAATGAGGGAGACCTGGGTTCGATCCTTAGATTGGGAAGATCCCCTGGAGAAGGATATGGCAACCCACTCCAGTATTCTTGCCTAGAGAATCCCATGGATGGAGGAGGCTGGTGGGTTTTCTACAGTCCACAGGGTCGCAAAGAGTTGGACATGACTGAGCGACTTCACTCACTCACTCACTCAAAGATATACATATATATTTAGCATTCTCGGAATTTATTTCAAATTAGTCAATAACATATCACTGAAATTAAACGATTTTATGCATGCGTATATATTTATATGTATATATATATGTATGAGTTTAACCTTTTCACTGACTTAAAGAATGACAAAGGCAAGTTCATCATTTGCAAACTGAGCTTAATTGATTAATTAGGAGTCTGAATTTTGAAGGTTCTGGGGAGAAGGTAGATTACAAATGTTCCTGCCATGCATTTGTTCCTGCTATAGAAAAGTTACTGTTTTTTTGTTTAAAAATTTAGATACTTATATGAAGTTGCCAGAAGACATCCCTACTTTTATGCACCAGAACTCCTTTACTATGCTAATAAATATAATGGAGTTTTTCAAGAATGCTGCCAAGCTGAAGATAAAGGTGCCTGCCTCCTACCAAAGGTATTCTTCAGAGAGACTAGAAGAACCAATTCATAATCGAACCTCAGTTTTGGTACATCTTATGACTAAATTTAGGAAACTGAAGCCTCCAGCAGAAACTTCTTTACATAGTATAAACTCCTCCCTCTTTCCCCCAATCAAGGAATTTTTCACCTTTTTGAAGAGCTATGTCTTCCACTTTCCTTCTAATAAGATTTGCAAAGTGGATCTGGTAGAGGGAACTGTTGTGCATGTGTCTGAATATCCTGTCTCTTTCTATAGTGCTAATTGCTATAGTGAAATGCAGAAACTCATTTTTCAAGTTGCACAGTAAGAGGACACCATTTTTTTTCTCTTTTCATGAGGTTTTTTTATTTGGGAGGGAGGGGAGAATTCGAATTCAAAATGGGGGAGAATTTAACTGCATCTAGAAGCCTAGGTTTATTGATTTATCCCGTAAAATTTGCATTGCTTTCTCTTTTCTAGGGAATTTATTGATGTTATGAGAGTTGTGGAGGAAGGATTAAAATGTGTTATGTGCAAAATTAAGAAGTCAGCAAAGTTCTATTCCCTTGGATATTAGTGTACACTGTTCTGCTTTTCCTTTTCATTCCCTTTTCCCTGGCAATACCACCATGCTGATTCTTAACCACCTGGAGGTTCCAGTATGACCAGACTGACTTTTCCTCTTTCTATAGAAAAAAATAATTCTTTGCCAATAATAAATACTTAGGAATTGAGGTTTAAATTTTCTCTTTAAGGTTTAATTTGGCATAGTCTCGTATTTATCATTATGTATTAGATTAACCCTGGAGGAGGAAATGACAACCTATTCCAGTATTCTTGCCTGGAGAATCCCATGGACAGGAGAACCTGGCAGGCTACAGTCCATGGGGTCGCAAAGAGTCAGACATGACTTAGCAACTACACATTAGGTTAATCATTTCAGTTGTAATGCTGATTTATTGGGGTTTGCTCAAAAGGTTAAATCTTGCTACTGTCAGAGATAATTTTGACTTATGTAAACCCTATTTCTGGAGAAGGCAATGGCACTCCACTCCAGTACTCTTGCCTGGAAAATCCCATGGACAGAGGAGCCTGGTGGGCTGCAGTCCATGGGGTTGCTAAGAGTCCGACACTATTGAGCGACTTCACTTACACTTTTCACTTTCAGGCATTGGAGAAGGAAATGGCAACCCACTCGTGTTCTTGCCTGAAGAATCCCAGGGATAAGGGACCCTGGTGGGCTGCCGTGTATGGGGTCGCACCGAGCTGGACATGACTGAAGCGACTTAGCAGGAGCAGCAGCAGCAGCAGTCTCATCTGAGCTCAAGAAGGGGTGGTCTGTCCACAAATTTTCTTTTCTAATGTTCCTCAAATTATTTCTTTTTGCAGATTGAAACTATGAGAGAAAAAGTACTGGCTTCATCTGCCAGACAGAGACTCAGGTGTGCCAGTATTCAAAAATTCGGAGAAAGAGCTTTAAAAGCATGGTATGTTAAAGTTAGTTTGCATCTTTTCATGATGTAAATGATGGTTCAGTTGACAAAATTGTACATCATATGTCATTTTACACAGTGCTTTCACATACATCTTTTTGGTTGTCTAAAAGGTAGAAATTTAATAGAGTTGAAAAGCAGAGAATCAAAGACAATTTGTCATTATTTTTAACCTTTTTTTCCCTAAGTAGTCAGAGAATTTAGAAGATAGCTTTTTTGTTCTTCCAGGACAGGTATTTAAACTCACATGTATTTTTTAATAATTGTGATCTCAGTATAATAATCCACTGTTTTTATAGATCTGTAGTCAGGGTCTTTTATCCAATTTTATCTCGCCTCCATCCCTCCAACCAATTATCTGAAGGTGTCTGCTTGTCTTTTCATGTTCTGATAACTAATTGACTGAAATTGATGACTGAATCAAAGTTTCTTCTCATTTTCTGATAGCACCAGTTCTGCTCTTAATCTCTTGTTTTTTTCTGGGCTTTGGTTTTGATCTTATCAGCTAGCTCTAGAAGCATCCTTCAGTATTTGGACCAAGGAATCCCTTTTGCCACCCCCTGCCATCCCCAACCACAATCCCTTACTTTCTAGTCAATAATAAATCAACATTGGGCAGAAAATCAATTGAAAACAGACATTTTGGACGCTGTCAAGAAACTGTCACTTGCTTGAACTATCTTGCCTGTCATCTCTACCATCAACAAAATCACGAAACAAAACAACCCTAACATGAAATGATACATAGTTAAACAGGGTATGGTTAGTTTTGGGGAAGTGTCTTTTATCTGATTTCAATGACTCTGAAATGATTTGAGAAAGCTTGTGGATGTTAGGTTTTACATCTTATCAATGCGTACAGAGATTATGCTGAATCAATTTCTTGGTAAAAGTATGCTGAATCAAAACTCTCTAATTTGTGTACAAGTTAACAAAATTTGTTTTCTCAGAGGCTTTTAGAAGTCAGGGAGAATGTACTTTGGTTAATAATTTAAAAAGGGGGTAACTGGAATTTGTATGGCATTTCCCAGTTCATAAAATGCTTCATATAGATTACCTCATTTAATCCTGACAACAATGCTTTGACTTAGCATGTTGTTGTGACTCAGTGGGGACTGAAGCTCATAGAGGCTAAGTAACTGGCCTAGGGTCACATGATTATTAAGCTAGAAAGCCAGATCTGGAAGTCATTCCTGGGCTCTAACCCTGGGGCCTCTCAGCATGTTACCTTTTTAAGAATCCCTCTTTAATTTTTGTTTTTATGAATTGCTGGACTTTTAACCTCCACATGTGCTGCCCTAAGGAAACATTTTGCTCTAAAATTTGGTTCAGAATTAGCATTACAATAAGAGCTAATATATCTTACAAATTATTTCTGTATGTTATCTGAGCCTAAATTTTCTAGTTATGTGTAGTATTTTCCTAATGCTTTCACGTAAAACATTGTCTGTTAATAATATTTTGATGGGGGAATTGTCTTTTTAGGTCAGTAGCTCGCCTGAGCCAGAAATTTCCCAAGGCTGACTTTACAGAGGTTACCAAGATAGTGGAAGACCTCACGAAAGTCCACAAGGAATGCTGCCACGGTGACCTGCTTGAATGTGCAGATGACAGGGTAAAGAATCCTCAGTCTGCTTTATGGGAACACACTTGCTTAAGTTGGGAGAATCCATTTGTTTAGCATCAGAACAACTGAGAGAAGTTTGAGGTTGTTTTCTCTGCTGGGTCTCCTCAATCCTTTCCCTGTTTCCCTTCTTTCTGCCCTCCCTCCCTCTCTCCCTCTTTCTTTCTTTCTCTCTGATATCCTATTCACTAAATGACCTAATAAACTCATTTATAATTTGTAATCCCTTTCATTCAAATTTTGAGATCAAATTCTTAAAGCTGAAGTAGGACAGTCACAAAGGCAGATTTCTAAGATTTCTTGAAAAGGTTGGGGGAGTTGGAGAAAGGCTGGAACCTGAAGAGAGCTTTGGAAATTATGTAATTTTCCCTTCTATGTTCTCTCTTAATTAACACCCTATGTTAAAAATACAAATATTTGGAATGATATCTTTTTTTTTTTTCCTCAAACTGACAAAATATAAGAATCCTAACCTCTCAGGACACTTTCTGAAAACTTTAAGGCAGATATTTTACATCTGTAAGTAGGGTCTGTGGCCATGATCTTGACTAACTTTTCAAAAATCTCTAGCACTTTATTTGGTTATTTGGTTTCAAGATGCCTGCACTTAATTTGGGGGGATATTTAGAAAAACACTACTGAGTTTTAATTTAAAAACTTAAGTGTTTTAAAAGTAGGTATAAAGTTAATAAATAGCTGACATGAACCCCAATTAAGACTAGTTTTTTTCCAATCATGTTTTAGTAGTTCTATCCGTGCCTCTAGGCGTAGCAGCACAGGCTGAAAATGTTCATAGAAGGCATATTGTATAAGTATGGTCTTAGAACACAATGAATGCATTCTGTCAACATAGTAAAAGTCTGGGGAGGAAGCACAGGAATGTTAATTTACACTGAACACTTTTCACCTACTTGCTTGTAGGCAGATCTTGCCAAGTACATGTGTGAACATCAAGATGCAATCTCCAGTAAACTGAAGGAATGCTGTGATAAGCCTGTGTTGGAAAAATCCCACTGCCTTGCTGAGGTAGAAGAAGACACCATGCCTGAAAACCTGCCCCCATTAACTGCTGACTTTGCTGAAGATAAGGAGGTTTGCAAAAACTATCATGAAGCAAAAGATGCCTTCCTGGGCTCGTAAGTGGATAACAATGATCCTTTCATACGTTTATATGATCTCAGAATTTAGGAAATTATTCTAGGCTTTCCTTTGGAATTGCTACAATTTTCACGTTGCCTTCAATGTTTCTTTATTCTTTCCTCTTCTGGCCTTTAAACATTTTTGGAAAAATTGCTTTTAAATAATTGTCATAAAATAATACATGCTTATGGCAGATGCTCTAGAGTATAATGCAATAGTAAAAATTTATTTTTACTCCCATTCCTAACTCCTTAGGAATATTTCTGGAAATACATGTAGAAATATTTTGTTTACATGTAAATTATATAGATTATTCATTCATGCATTCATTCAAAGTGTATTTCTAGAACTTATATATGTGCGAATATATGTAATACATCTTTATGCCTCTATATCTGTCCATCTGTCTATCTATCTGATGCTAGCAAAGAACTATAAAGTATGGAATCTGTTACCAGGTGCTTTAAAATGAAAATGAGTCAGATTTGGTTGAAAAGACCACAGTCCAGTAGCCTGCAAGGTGGCATACAATTAAATGACAAAATCAATGATTATATAAAATCAGTAAGTGTGGTGATAAACTTCAATTTTTTATTGCTCAATTATAGTATCCTGTGCACTAACTCTTTTACAAAATTATATACTGATAAAGAATTTGTTCATACAGAGAAGAAAAAAGTTAAGAATATGTCTCTAGTTATCTATCAGAACATTTTTGAAGTGTGATCCAAATTAGACAAGATGTATCTAATAGTAACAAGTGTCATTCATTAAACAATATGTGCCCAACAGCATGCGTTTTGCATAGATTGCATCATGTATTTCTCACAGTTCACCTTCTGAGACATACTATTATCATCCCCATTCCACAGAGGAGGAAACCAAGGCTCAATAATTGTAATAAGTCACCTAAGGAGATATAATAAAACCAGTGGTGGAGTCAGGGTTTGATAGCTTTAACTCTGAACCTTCAAGCCCTTAGTCCTTGATTGCACAGGGTTTAGTCCAATTCAAACATTTAGGATATGATTTACATTTATGGTTAATTATGTGGTTTTTCTTGCTCATTTGTCTAACAAAGTCTATTTTATTATCATCTTAATTAGGTTTTTGTATGAATATTCAAGAAGGCATCCTGAGTATGCTGTCTCAGTGCTTCTGAGACTTGCCAAGGAATATGAAGCCACACTGGAGGAATGCTGTGCCAAAGATGACCCACACGCATGCTATGCTACAGTGGTAAGTTTCTGGAAGGAAAATATGTAGCTCTTTGATTGATGATTCCAATAACAGGAAAGGAAAATGATGCCAGATTATTATATCATCCAATATAGATTTCTTCTTAAGATGATTTCAAGTCTGTGCCTGTGAACATTATAAGAATAATAACATTCAATAAAAAGAAAGGTCAGAGAAAGACTCTCTTAACTTTACATAATCTTGGTCACGCATTTTTTTCCTTTTTAGACTCCAGAGAACAAAATAAGGTAAATTTAAATGTTAATTAAAAGAAATTTAACTTAGATATAAAGAAGGTTAATCTGTTTTCAAATTTTATTAAGTAATCCAGAATTAGTATCTTAGAGAAGATGGTGAAATCTATTGAGGTAGAATATTGTCAAATCTCTTTTGAAACAGTTTAGGAATGGTTTTGAAAGAAATTAAATAAGGAGAAGAAATCTGCTTCAAGAATTTTTAGCATATTTAGCTATGCTAAAATTTTAGCTTATTGGAAAAGACCCTGATGCTGGGAAAGATTGAGTGCAGAGGGGGAAGGGGGCAACAGAAGATGAGATGGTTGGATGGCATCTTTGACTCAGTAGACATAAGTTTGAGCAAACTCTGGGAGATAGTGAAGGACAGGGAAGCTGGTGTGCTGCAGTCCATGGGATCACAAAGAGTCAGACATGACTGAGTGAGTAAACAACAGCAACAGCAAATATTTAGCAAATACCTCATGTTTGAGATATTTAGCACACTTAGTACGTAGAGTGGTTTTCAAACTTAAGAATCAGAAGAAAGTCATTTTTTCCTCTATCAAGAAACTAGTTATATATATGCCAAGTGCCACACAAGAACTGATGATCAAGATAAAATCTGTTATCTTAGAGAGCTCGGGATCCAGCTGCAGATATGGCTTAGTGATGATGAGTATTTATAATTATAAATATTATAATTATAATATATTTAAAATTACATGGTGGTTTGATGCTTTAGTTGCTAAGTCATGTCTGACTCTTGCAACGCCATGGACTGTAGCCCACCAGGTTCCCCTGTCCATGTGACTTCCCAGGCAAGAATACTGGAGCAAGCTGACCCAGGGATCAAACCCAGGTCTCCTGCACTGCAGGCAAATTCTTCATTGACTGAGCCACCAGGGCGAAGTCGCTCAGTCGTGTCCGACTCTTTGCGACCCCGTGGACTGTAGCCTACCAGGCTTCTCTGTCCATGGGATTCTCTAGGCAAGAATATTGGAGTGGGTTACCATTTCCTTCTCCAGGGGATCTTCCCTACCCAGGGATTGAACCCGGCTCTCCCACATCGGAGGCAGACGCTTTAACCTCTGAGCCACCAGGGAAGCCCAGGGAAGCCCATAGCCACCATGTATTATGTTTTTTACTGTATCCCAGGCTCTGTTTTAAGTTCATGAGCTCAGGAGGTTACAGAGTAATTCTCTGAGGTGAGTATCATTTTCATCTCCATTTTAGAAGTAAGGGTTCTAGAGCTTTGAGATGAGAAGTAAAGTTGCACAACTAGAAAATGAATCAAATGACCTTTGAACCCGGCTCTCCCACTCGGAGGCAGACGCTTTAACCTCTGAGCCACCAGGGAAGCCCAGGGAAGCCCATAGCCACCATGTATTATGTTTTTTACTGTATCCCAGGCTCTGTTTTAAGTTCATGAGCTCAGGAGGTTACAGAGTAATTCTCTGAGGTGAGTATCATTTTCATCTCCATTTTAGAAGTAAGGGTTCTAGAGCTTTGAGATGAGAAGTAAAGTTGCACAACTAGAAAATGAATCAAATGACCTGGCTTAAACACCAGGAGTTGCATTCCAGAGTCTGAATATTCTTAATCACTTATACAGTCTTACCAAATAAACAGTTTGGACATATAATAGATTTGGCATCAAAAAGCTATTTACATGACTTTGGGCAGAGAAGAGGAAGGATCTCTGTCTACCTAGAAGGGTGAAAAACAACCTGCGTCTGGTCCTCATATAGAATGTTGTAAGCACAATTCTTTTCTTTTTCAGTTTGACAAACTTAAGCACCTTGTGGATGAGCCTCAGGATTTAATCAAAAAAAACTGTGAGCTATTCGAAAAACAAGGAGAGTATGGATTCCAAAATGAGTAAGTATATTTGCTTATTGGCTAATTTTTCTTGTTCATTTAGTAAATATTTAAGATGATATTCATAGACTACCTATCATAGAACTTTAAATTTTGAAAGTAAAGACTTATTTCTGATCACTGTCCATCAAGAAAGACAAGAGAAAATGAGATAAAATAGTTGATGGGGTGAAGAGCTTATATTTGAGGGCAGTTTAAAAATTTGGGCTCAAATCTGGGAGGAAAAATATCAAATATTGGGTTATAGGAACTGAGGATGCTGTTTGACAGTTAAGAAATAGTTTATGAGTGAACAAAATAAAAGCAATGCTTTACAGAGCAAAAAATAAGTCTTCAGTGGCTGAAGCTCAATAAGGTGATAGACTAATGTTCTGATTAAATAGAGCCTTATCTGTGGAAGTTAAGATAGGAAGGGGCACATCATTTAGTTGATATTTATTTTTCAGCTTACACCTGTTACCACTGGATTATAATAAAGTAAGCCACTTTCCTAAGATTATATCGCACAGGTGGCATCCAAAGCTAGGTTACTTAGTTGCTTGGAATAACAACATTGAACAAGACATAGTCTCTTCCCTTGAGTAGATTATTGTTATGCATTGACTTTCAACAGTGATTAGCATTCTTAGTAAATGATTATTACATGCTAGATACAATGTCAGGCTGATTGCATACTTTGTTTCTTTTCGTTTAGTCCTTGCACCATCCCTTTTGTGTTAGGTGTATTTCCTTCTGCTTTATAGGTGAGAAAATTCATCCATATCTTTCAAATTTAGGATAGTGCTGATGTGTATTAAGCTCTCAGTAGGTTTTATTGAAAGAGGCAATTAAAAAGTATTTTAATGTAACTGGATTATAATAAAGTAAGCCACTTTCCTAAGATTATATCGCACAGGTGGCATCCAAAGCTAGGTTACTTAGTTGCTCAGGACAAGGTCTTCACCTGCATTATTCTGCCCATGTGAAGATGAAGACAATTTATGAATGGAATAGGTCTTCCCTGGAAACCATCTTGGTGGATTTTGGCTAAGTGTTCTCTGCTTCACCTGATGTGTTAGAAAAAGAGTTTCTTGTCTGACTGAAAACACATGGATTATGTTGTTACAGGCTCATAGTTCGTTACACCAGGAAAGTACCCCAAGTGTCAACTCCAACTCTCGTGGAGGTTTCAAGAAGCCTAGGAAAAGTGGGCACTAAGTGTTGTACAAAGCCTGAATCAGAAAGAATGCCCTGTACTGAAGACTATGTGAGTCTTTTAGAACAGAGCTGTCAATAAGGATGAATGTTTGCCTTTGGATGTTGACGAAACTTTCAGAAGCAAGTGCAAGTGCTTGCTTTCACGTGTGTGTGTGTGTGTGTGTGTGTGTGTGTGTGTGTTGGTGTGTATTGTCTATACGGTAGTGACAACCAGGATTTGCTTCCTATATTATCTTGACCATCAGAGGATTTAGAGAAGATTCCAAAAGTGATAAATTGTTTTGAAAAAATTTCATAAATTTTTAATATTCCATCCTTGAATTTTTAAAATTTTTACTTTTTTTTGTTTTTTTTTTCTTTAATGTATCAGTATAAGACTATTTCTTCCTACTCCAACATATATCTCAGGACTCCTCTAAAATTATGTAATCAATTATTTTCTCAAATATATTATTTCTAAAATGTAGACATATTTAATTGAGAAAAGTTTTCAAAGTCCCTTTTTACTGTAGTTCTAAAGTAAATTGTTGCCTCAAATCAACCTTGTATTCAATGTTGTGAATTAAAAGATAGAGTTTGTTTTGGTCCAGTGGAAGGCAGGAGTTCCTGGAAAACTTTTCATTATGCTTTCTTTGAGCTTCTGTGTTCCTGCCTGTTTTTAGCTGAGCTTGATCCTGAACCGGCTGTGCGTGTTGCATGAGAAGACACCAGTGAGTGAAAAAGTCACCAAGTGCTGCACGGAGTCATTGGTGAACAGACGGCCATGTTTCTCTGCTCTGACACCTGACGAAACATATGTACCCAAACCGTTTGATGAGAAACTCTTCACCTTCCATGCAGATATATGCACACTTCCTAATACGGAGAAACAAATCAAGAAACAAACGTGAGGAGTATTTCACTGCTCTTTCTGTTGGTAGTCTTGATAGTGAGAACTGTAAACGAGCAGCTTTCTCTGAAATAGTGATTATATACCTGAAGTACAGAAGTATTGGCCATGTTAAGCAGATAAAAATATCAAGAATAAAATGGATAGCCTTTTGTTTTCTTAGCAAAAGAAAAAAAAATCTCATCATCTTGCCTATAAACCATTCAGGATAATCTTGTGGATAAAAGCGGCAGCAGAATTATATCTTAGGCTAGTTCAGTAGAATAAGCTGAACAATTAACTGATGTATTTTTAAAAATACTTTATTCTACTTTACAATACTGTATTGCATTTTTGTAGATAGCAAATTAATCAGTAGAAAAGATATGAGACTTTGATTCTGAGCAGGAATAGTTACTTTCAGTTTGTTCTGTGTCGACCTACAGATAAGGCAGCCCCTTAAGATCTAACTTTTGAGAGTGGAACTTGGATTAAAAACATCTGGCATTTCAAGTTCAGAGGCTTGATTCCCTTGATTCCTTATTGCTGTCACAAGGGGTTATGATTGCAAGAAATTTAGCAACATGAAGTTGTTATTACCTCTGATGGCTTCTGATCATGGAGCTAGATTTTAAAGTAATATTGTAAAACCTACTGTGCCATATGACTCTTTCTCTAGCCCTATTGTCTGCAGATGTCAAAGGAAGAGAACCGCCAGCTCCCTTGAGTTGGATAGTTTTATTTCCTATGGCCTATATGATTAGGGCCTCCCTGGTGGTTCAGGAGTTAAAAACTGCCTGCAATGCAGGAGACCTGGTTTCAATCCCTGGGTCAAGATTGTTATTAGCTTTGAATGGGGTGGATTACAAAATACCAAGAGAAAGATTCTCAGATTAGAAACTTTTAAAATGGAGTCCAGGATAAGTACATTTTAAAGAATTATTTTTAGCTCTTAAATTTATACAGTTCCATATGCCATAACTCCCCAAATCAGATAATGTACGAATGCAATGACATCATCCTTTCCAGTGATTTACTGAAGAACCATTGGTTGAGATATACTGACACTACAAATGTTGAGCAATTTACATTGATTACTTAATTTGATCCTTCTACCAACTCTGTGAAGGTGGATTTTATTCTCATTATGCAAATGAGAATATTGAAGCTTATAATGGCAAGCCTGGGCCTCAAAGCCAGAGCTGTCTGGCTCTAAAACTTAGAATATTAAGCAGCTCTGCTACCATTCTTACCATCTCCATTTTTCTTCAGTGAGTGCATTTCTTTCTGTTTTTTGTTGTTTTTATTCAAATGCAGTGCCCTTGTTGAGCTGTTGAAACACAAGCCCAAGGCAACAGAGGAACAACTGAAAACCGTTATGGAGAATTTTGTGGCTTTTGTAGACAAGTGCTGCGCAGCTGACGACAAAGAGGGCTGCTTTGCTGTGGAGGTACTGGAGTTGTTTGTCTTCCTTTTAATATGTCTAATTTCCTTTGCTGTTGCGTTTGGTCAAGCTAGGGGTTAGTGGTTTAAGTACCTGAAAGAAATTATGTGTGTGTGGAACAGGAATCTTATTCTTCATAAAATTGTCTTACCAAATGACTGAAATACTCTTTTTTAAAAAAAATCTCTTGCTGCACTGTAGTCGTGTTTTAATATTTGTTCTGTTTCCAAAGTTGTATTTTATGAATTTAGACAGAAATATTTGTAAAGCCTGAAATCTTTTGGTAGAGACATCATCAAACCAAAACTTAATTTAGTTTAACATTTTCTTGAAAATAGTAATTTGTGATTTGGTTGAATACGAATAGTGATTTTATAGGTTACAGGGGAAATTTCTCTTTAAATGTGTGAATCATTTAATATTTTCCCCTAGGACTTGACAGTATTTTATTCCTTTGGGGGCATATCAGGGAGCCTCCTTTTAGAGAGCTTTGTTCAGTTCAGTCGCTCAGTTGTGTCCGACTGTCTGAGAGAGAGTCTAGTACTGAACTGTTTAAAGGATGTGATATATGAAAAATTACTCTGTAATCACCAGTGGCTGTATAAATGTTACTTTTAAAAATTCCTAACAGTGGTGCTAATATTTCCCCTATATCCGTCATTTTTTTGTATTTAGGGTCCAAAACTTGTTGCTTCAACTCAAGCAGCCTTAGCCTAACACGACACAACCACAGGCATCTCAGGTAACTGTACTTTTCTGTGCTTAATCACTCAGTCGTGTCCAACTCTTTGCAACCCCCTGGACTGCAGCCCACAAGGCTTCTCTGTCCATGGGGACTCTCTAGGCCAGAACACTGCAGTGGGTTGCCATGCCCTCCTCCAGGAACTACACTTTAGATTTTTTTTTTTTAAGTAATTATATAGGGCTTCCCTGGTGGCTCAGGGGCAAAGAATTTGCCTGCCAGTACAGAAAACTTGGATCAGTCTCTGATCCAGGAAAATCTCATATGCTGCGGAAACTAAGCCCATGTACCACAGCTATTGAGCCTGTGCTCCAAAGCCTGGGAGCCACAACTACTGAAGCCTGGGCACCCCAGAACCTACGCTCCGCAGCAAGAGAAGCATTGTACTGAGATACCTGCGCACTGCAACTAGAGAGCAGCCCCTGCTCCCTGCTAGAGTAAAGTCTGAGCAGCAAAGACCTAGCACAGCCAGAAATAAATAAGTAAACAGAATTATTTTAAAAAGTTATTATAATGCGGCATGCATGCTAAGTCACTTTAGTTGTGTCCGACTCTTTGCAACCCTATGGACTGTAGCCCACCAGACTCCTCTGCCCAAGGGATTCTCCAGGCAAGAATACTGGAATGGGTTGCCGTTTCCTCCTCCAGGGAATCTTCCCAATCCAGGGATTGGATCTGGGTCCCTTTATGTCTTCTGTATTGGCAGGTGGGTTCTTTACCACTAGCACTACCTGGGAAGCCCCTAGTTATTAAAATAGCAAAGATCAACTGATTAATGCCAAGCACTATTCTAAACACATTATATATATATATACTTCTTTAATTCTCAAAACAGTTGCCTGAGTCGAAAACCATTATTATTCCCATTTTGCAGATGAGAAAAGGAAAGTATAGATCAAGGCATAGGTTAAGTAATTTACCCAGAGACCGTCCAATCAGTGAGAAGTGGAGCCAAAATTAAAAATTCTCACCAGAGCTTGAGAATTAACCACTATCTTGTTCTGCCCTAATGTAACACAGAAGATAGAGTCATTGTACTAAGTACTGGCTCAGTAATGGGATCCTGTAGGTAATAGGTGGAATTGTACGAAAATGCATTTTCATATGTACAAAAACAGTTGAATATCAATGATTTCACATGGTTCAACCAAATAGCTCAAAAACAAATTCATTTCATTGGCGAATACGAGAAGTCTATCTTGTGTAAACTTCTACTACAAGTAAATAATTTGCTACTAAGTTTCCAATATGTCAAGATGCTAAGTCTTAAGAGGATTTCTCTCATGACAAAAAGGCTCACTTTAAAACTTAGATGTTTGAACATAAACAAATGTGTTTAACCTATTTTAGTACAGTATTGTGGGGGAAGTTAAAAAATAGAATGAACTTCATTTTTGAAACAAGTTGTCCAACTGTTCTTTAGCATGAATTATTTTTATATTTTTCAAACTGACTGTGATGTTTATTCCACTATTAGATTTTAACTTGCTCTTTGCCTATATGGTAATACCTATATTTTGTGCATTCAGGACAGGAAACACTTCCCATCTTTGCAAATGGGGGCATTTCAAAATGTGATTTGTTTCAGTCCGAAATGGCAAGATTTTCTTCTAGAGGTCTAACTTTAAGAAGACAACTTTTTTGTTTGTAATTAACTTAGGTAAGAAGTAGGTGTCAGGTAGTCCCTGGTGATCCAATAGTTATGATTCCACACTTCCATGACAGGGGACACAGGTTCAATCCCTGGTTAGGGAACTGAGATCACTCAAGCTGTGCTGCATGGTGTGGCCAAAATGAGTAGTTGTTAAGTAAATGACTCAGAAAATTAATGATGAAAAGCTGGTGTTATAATGTTCAACCCTGATTGACATCATGACGAAGAGAGGACTTTAAGAACCTTATTGCTCTGTCCTTTTCCCTTGCCCGGCAGAAGAATTCAACTGCCAAGAGTCTAGGACAGGCTTGAATTATTTTCATTGATGGAAATAGAAAAACAGTCTAAGCAATCTGGCATTCATTTGAAAATACTTGAAAAATCACATGCCATTTTATAAACAGTAATTATATTTATCTTTTGTTTTTCAGCCTACCCTGAGAGTATGAGGAAAAAAGAGAAATGAAAACTCAGAGCTTATTCATCTGTTTTTCTTTTCTGTTGGTGTTAAACCTACACCCTCTCTAAAGAACATAAATTTCTTTAAATATTTTCTTCTTTTGTTTGTGCTGCAATTAATAAAAAATGAAAAGACTCTAATATAACTGTCCATGAGTGTTGTTTTTCAAAGATGTGTTGCCATCCTGAAAATTGCATTAGGTGCCATAAAAGTCCCACTGTTCTCTCTTTCCCCATTTCAATGGAGGACTTCTAGTTCCTTATGGGTTAATTATATAAAAGAAGCATTAATACTGTTCTGAGTTGTGAATTCTAAGCATTCAAAGTAATATTTTAACATTATGATAATTTTGGATAAAAGAATAGGAACTGTGGTATGGGTAAAGCATATGAATTGTACGAAAATGCATTTTCATATGTACAAAAACAGTTGAATATCAATGATTTCACATGGTTCAACCAAATAGCTCAAAAACAAATTCATTTCATTGGCGAATACGAGAAGTCTATCTTGTGTAAACTTCTACTACAAGTAAATAATTTGCTACTAAGTTTCCAATATGTCAAGATGCTAAGTCTTAAGAGGATTTCTCTCATGACAAAAAGGCTCACTTTAAAACTTAGATGTTTGAACATAAACAAATGTGTTTAACCTATTTTAGTACAGTATTGTGGGGGAAGTTAAAAAATAGAATGAACTTCATTTTTGAAACAAGTTGTCCAACTGTTCTTTAGCATGAATTATTTTTATATTTTTCAAACTGACTGTGATGTTTATTCCACTATTAGATTTTAACTTGCTCTTTGCCTATATGGTAATACCTATATTTTGTGCATTCAGGACAGGAAACAGCTTCCCATCTTTGCAAATGGGGGCATTTCAAAATGTGATTTGTTTCAGTCCGAAATGGCAAGATTTTCTTCTAGAGGTCTAACTTTAAGAAGACAACTTTTTTGTTTGTAATTAACTTAGGTAAGAAGTAGGTGTCAGGTAGTCCCTGGTGATCCAATAGTTATGATTCCACACTTCCATGGCAGGGGACACAGGTTCAATCCCTGGTTAGGGAACTGAGATCACTCAAGCTGTGCTGCATGGTGTGGCCAAAATGAGTAGTTGTTAAGTAAATGACTCAGAAAATTAATGATGAAAAGCTGGTGTTATAATGTTCAACCCTGATTGACATCATGACGAAGAGAGGACTTTAAGAACCTTATTGCTCTGTCCTTTTCCCTTGCCCGGCAGAAGAATTCAACTGCCAAGAGTCTAGGACAGGCTTGAATTATTTTCATTGATGGAAATAGAAAAACAGTCTAAGCAATCTGGCATTCATTTGAAAATACTTGAAAAATCACATGCCATTTTATAAACAGTAATTATATTTATCTTTTGTTTTTCAGCCTACCCTGAGAGTATGAGGAAAAAAGAGAAATGAAAACTCAGAGCTTATTCATCTGTTTTTCTTTTCTGTTGGTGTTAAACCTACACCCTCTCTAAAGAACATAAATTTCTTTAAATATTTTCTTCTTTTGTTTGTGCTGCAATTAATAAAAAATGAAAAGACTCTAATATAACTGTCCATGAGTGTTGTTTTTCAAAGATGTGTTGCCATCCTGAAAATTGCATTAGGTGCCATAAAAGTCCCACTGTTCTCTCTTTCCCCATTTCAATGGAGGACTTCTAGTTCCTTATGGGTTAATTATATAAAAGAAGCATTAATACTGTTCTGAGTTGTGAATTCTAAGCATTCAAAGTAATATTTTAACATTATGATAATTTTGGATAAAAGAATAGGAACTGTGGTATGGGTAAAGCATATACTGCTGCTGCTGCTGCTAAGTCACTTCAGTCCTGTCCGACTCTGTGTGACCCCATAGACGGCAGCCCACCAGGCTCCCTCATCCCTGGGATTCTCCAGGCAAGAACACTGGAGTGGGTTGCCATTTCCTTCTCCAGTGCATGAAAGTGAAAAGTGAAAGTGAAGTCCTCGGTCGTGTCTGACTCTTAGCGACCCCATGGACTGCAGCCCACCAGGCTCCTCCATCCATGGGATTTTCCAGACAAGAGTACTGGAGTGGGGTGCCATTGCCTTCTCTGAAGGCATATAAAGCATGGCTTTTGCCTATAAACTGCTGTTACTGCTGCTGCTAAGTCACTTCAGTCGTGTCCGACTCTGCGACCCCATAGATTGCAGCCCACCAGGCTCCTCAATCCCTGGGTTTCTCTAGGCAAGAATACTGGAGTGAGTTGCCATTTCCTTCTCCAATGCATAGGGCTGAATAATAAATGTGGAGACCAAGACAATAGAGATGATTGCAAGGATACAATAAGTTCTCTTGTAGCTGTAGGGTATACATTCCATGACCCACAGTGGATGACTGAACTGCAGATATATCTTATATATACTAACATATCTTATATATACTAGTTTTTTTCTTGTACTTACATACCTATAATACCTATAATAAAACTCAGTTTATAAAGTAGAACAGTAGGGGATTAACAATAAGAAAAATTATTGCAATATATGTAATGTGGCCTCACCCCCTCAAAATACTTTATTGTACTATTTTTGTGCCTTTTCCATCTGTGGCCAGAACTTTGGCAATTTGAGATGTAACAGCAAAACCAGCATGAATTTCTTTTTCCTTCACAATTTCACAGATGAAAGATATATCCTTAACGAATATCTCAACACCCTCAGCATACGAATGCTTTCTTTACCGTATTGAGAACTTTTACTTTTCACTTTCAGGAATCACTTTCCGGCTTTTCTTTGACAGATCCCAGTTGTCAGCACTACTCTTGCACTGTGGGGTGATAGTTAAGGAAAATAAGAGTGACTTGAAAACAAGCACTGTGACCCCAGGATAGCTGGCCTGATAAATGAGAGGGTTACTAAGTGGGATATGACGGGTGTGATACGTTGGGCAAGGAGATAATTCATGTCTGGGGCAGGATGGCATGAGATCTCATCATGGTACTGGGAACAGTGTACAGTTTAAAACGTATTCATTATTTATTTCTGGAATTTTCCATTTAATCTTTTTGGACCATAGTTGACTGAGTAACTGAAACCTCAGAAAGTGAAGCCATGGATGAGGGACTAGGGTAATTAACTGAAATAGAAAAGAAAAAGCCTGATCCTGAAGAAATTTAATGACAATTTAGGAAGACAATACAAGAAGTGTGTAAGAAGTTTAACAAGTGTGGAGAAGCATTTTTGGAAGAGAAGATAGGCAGTCTTGACAAAAGTCAAGTAATAAATGATTGAGATATATTGGATTGAGGATGTGCAAGAGTTAGAAGGTGAAATTTTATGGTAAAAAATAAAGATGTTATACACAGTACTGAACCTTCATTCACTGACTTAGTCAATTGATATCTGGACCCTTGGAACTAGTTCCTTAAAAAATCTGGCCTTAAGAATTTCAAGAGAAGTGAATTTAGGAGCAGCATTATTAAAGAATAAGTGGGACCCCAGGGGATGTTGTAAGTGACCGGAAAGAAGTCCATCCTGTTTGGATGGGCTGAACCTTCACCCACTTCAGGTGGAATAATGTAGCACTTTTTTTCCCAGATGTGCAGAAAACCACTTGTTGAAATACACACTTCCTGTACAACACACACTTTGTTAAATTACAAACACTGATGCTGTTTTAAAAATAATGGCACGACACGTTTTATTTTCTCTAATCAGTAAGGTAAGCCCCATTGCTGAGACGGAGCCTAGGTGCCTGCAGGCCCTGCTCTGGGTGTCAGGACTCAGGAAGGCCCAGGATCCTCTCTTCCTCGAGCAGAGAGGAAGCCTTGGGTCTGGACACCAGGGGCAGCTCTGTGGCCTTCATGAGTCGGGTTGGTATCGAGATGAGTGTCACAGCTGAGAGACTGTGCACAAAGCACTGAGTGGGAGCCCGGCCCGGGGACCCCTGGTGACCGACACTGCTTTCCCTCCTTGGGCCTGGGCCTCCAGGAGCACCAGTGTGGGACTCCCCTGAGCCAGAGGTCAGGGACAAGGGGTTGGTGGCGAGGTGGGGCCAGGCTGGCATATGCAGAGAAAACCCTGTAGGGTCAAGTCTGTCCTGTGGGGGACATCGTAGGGGGCCAGCAGCTGAAAAGCTGTAGGGGAGGGGACATTCTGGAAATGGTCTCGGGCCCTGCTGGCTTCCTTGGTCCAAAGCTGGCGGGAGGAGGGGACCAGAGGCTCTGCCCTCAGCTTCAGTCCCAGCCACTGGGGTGGAAGCAGAGTCCTGGGGGGACTATCCTTGTCACCTGCAGGTCCTACTCAACCACAGACGGCTCTGAGCATCTCTCATGTCCCCTCTCCGCAGTCACAGGACCCTGGGCAAATCTCACCTTTTGCCAGAGGGAAGGCAAAGCAGGACCTTGGATGGAATAATAATCTGAGAAGCCACACATTCGAGTATTAGGAGTCACAAACATCTTCCAGGGATGAAGGGGACACCAACAAGGCAGAAGAACACTCCGAAGTTTCAAATAAGTTTAGCCCATGTCACTGGGCTCAGCACCAGGCACTAGAGCAGAAGTTAAAAGGGAGCAGAGTGCCGAGTTAGCTCGAGAGGCTGGCAAGAATATATGCTCAAACTAAGAATGCCTCTGTCCTACAGGAAAGAGGCTCCCGTGGTTTCTTTTCTAATTGCAACAAGGAAAAACATGTAGAACACTACAACCGTATTCAGTGATTCACTCCAGGGCTTCTTCCCAGTGCTGAGGGATCGGCTCTTCTACAGTCAGAACAGTCCTGGAAAAGAGAGCTGGGTTCCCTCACTTTGTGATGGGGTGGACAACAGACGCACGGCTTGAGGCAAAACTGACTGAGTGCAAGAACCATCAGGAGGTACTGAGGATGGGAATGCAGAGGTGCTCTGACCCATTTTATTACCTTTCTCATGAGAGAAATTATGAGTCCACAGCACAATCCACTCACAAATGTCTTACCTCCCACAGAGTACTGGAAGGCACATATGTTTTTATTCTTTTTCAGGAACATCAAAAGCAAGGCACAGTTCTCTAAAGAGAATCTGTTTAGAGAGAGGTAGTCTATGCTCTGGGGTGCAGTGTGATTGGCTTAAGAACAATAGACAGTATTCTACTTTTATCCTATCCTATCCTATCCTTCTTATGAGAAGAATGCATATTTACAAGTGTGTGTGTCTGTTTGTGTATATATATTAGTTTGGACCGCCATAACAAAATACCATAAACTAGGTGGCTTAAACCACAGAAATTTATTCTCCCATAATTCTGACTTCTGGAAATTCCAAGACAGATATTTAGTAGGCTTCAGTTTCAGGTGAGCGCTCACTAGCTGCCTTACGGATGATCGGCTTCTCACTCCATGCTCACAAGCTGGAGAGAGAGAATGGAGAAACAGAAATAGAGCTAGACAGGGAGGGAGGGAGAGACGATAAATGCAAGGGCGCCCTCTGGTGTCTATTCTTATAAGGACACTAAGCCCTCTCGTGACCTCTGCTGCTGCTAAGTCACTTCAGTCGTGTCCCACTCTGTGTGACTCCATAGATGGCAGCCCACCAGGCTCCCTCGTCCCTGGGATTCTCCAGGCAAGAGCACTGGAGTGGGTTGCCATTTCTTTCTCCAATGCATGAAAGTGAAAGTGAAGTCGCTCAGTCCTGTCCGACTCCTAGCGATCCCATGGACTGCAGCCCACCAGGCTCCTCTGTCCACAGGATTCTCCAGGCAAGAGTACTGGAGTGGGGTGCCATTGCCTTCTTCAAGAGAAAGTATATGTCATCACAAAAGAGCTCCAGACTTATCAGCTTCCTCACCAGAATTTTTGATACTGTCTTCTTTCCAAATCTGACCCAGGGCCTCTGGACCCTGACCATCAGAGAAAATAAGAATGCAAACATTTCAGTAATGCTGTCTGGTTGAAAGGGTATGAGAGATGTGTCATGTCAAAGGAGTGAGTGACTACAGTTAGCGCAAAACCCCTGCCTACAGAAATCTGGTTCCGTGCCACTGAGTTTCTACAAGTGAAGATCTGCTTTGTGCCAGACATTGTGCCAGGCATTGTAGAAGTTGTGAAGATGAGTCTTTGAATCCAAGAAGCCCACTCTTCAGGAAGACCTTTGTAGACTTGCAAATGCCTGTGATGTAAGGTCACATGAGAAGTACCAAGATAAAACAATCTAAAAGGTGTTACAGGTTGCAACCTTCTCTCCTTAGGGGCTTATCAGATATACATTCATGGAAGATTATTTGATATAGACCTTGTAAGTGTGTGTGTGCTAAATTGTTTCAGTCATGTCCAGCTCTTTGCTACCCCATGGATTGTAGCCCACCAGGCTCTTTTCTCCGTGAGGATTCTCCAGGCAAGAATACTGAAGTGGGTTGCCATGCCCTCCTCCAGGGGATCCCCCCAACCCTAGAATCGAACGTAGGTCTCTTTCATCTTCTGCATTGACAAAGGGGTTCTTTACAACTAGCGCCACCTGGGAAGCCCAACATAGACCTTGAAGAATGAGTAGTTTTTTTTTACAAGCATCAGTGAGGAAGAGGAAGAGAGGTTAAGCTCCCCCCTCTACTTTCAAATAACTAACCAGTCAAATCAACAAAGAGCAAAATAGAGCCCAGAAGAATTAAGTAGCCAGTGTCATCTGAATAGAAGGCATTTTCTAGCAACTTCATGTACAGCTTAACTACTTTGAAGAAAAGTGCTTCTAATATTTAACACTAATCATAATGTGAATATGATGATGATTATTATTTTTTAAAATATCTCTTAGGTATAAGACACTTTAAATACATTATTCCTTCTATACACAAAATTGTTTGAGGGAAAAATTATCATTTTCATTATATATGTGTGAAAATTGAGAATCAGAGAGATTAAATTATTTGCCCAAAGTCATATGGCTAATAAATGTTACAGCCAAGATCAGCATCTGCCTGACAAAAGTCCAGTTTACCATGCTATGCTGTTTCTGGGCAGTATTATAGATTTATTACAAAGCAAATAGAGTGAAAATTAGAGCAATGGAAATATTTGACATGAACTGTGTACCTTAGGTGACACTTTGAACAATGACGCATATACATCAAAGGTTGTTTGCAGTTAGTAGACAAACTGTGGTCCAGAGCTCCTCTTTATGGCTTGTCTTTTAAAATTTGGTGTTCTTCAGGGTACCTCTTTTCACTACAATCTGTCTTTCTCATCTCATCACATGGATATGATAACCATCTATAAGCTGATGATTACTAGTCAACTGCCTGTCAGCTCCTCTAGCATAGATCTTCCTTTAAACTTGCAAACCAGGGGGTTCTGCTTAATAATTTCTCTAAGTTAAGGTGGCACTAGTGGTAAAAACCTGTCTGCTAATGCAGGAGACATAAGAGATGTAGGTTTGATCCCTGGGTTGGGAAGATCCCCTGAAGGAGGGCATGGCAGCCCACTCCAGGATACTTGCCTGGAGAATCCCATGGACGGAGGAGCCTGGTGGCTACAGTCCATGGAGCAGAAGAGTTGGACATGACTGAGCGATGAAGCACAGCACATTGCACCGTGTTGTGACTGCTGATAATAACTCTCTGTCTCTCCCGTTAGATGATAAAGTCAATGAGAACAGGGGTGGTGCATGTTTCTTGCTGCTAATTATTCCCGCGAAAGAACAGTGCCTGGTATGCTGACTTCATCTTTTTGTTGAATGAATAAATAAAAGTCCCATCTATTAAATGCCACTCTGAGAAAGGCCCTATTCTTAGCTATTTATGTTCAGTAGTTTATTTAATCATGAAAGAATTCTATATCAGTCTCCTTATATTGTAGATGATGAAAATAAAGCCCAGAAAAGTTAAACAACTTGTCCAAAGTTTTGTAGCTAAGTGGCAGGGCAAAAATTCAAACCTGGCCCCAAGCCCTCATCTCAGACCATGACATTGTACTGTCCTTCTGATTATAAGGCAGTAATGAATTTGTGCATTTAGTTGAATTTCATACAAAGGCTGAAGCCATTTTATCTATGGCCCTGTTAACTTGTGTTGTGCAATTTAGGGAAAAATCACATTCTTGAATGCCTGTAGTTTGAGAAGAGTATTTGTTATATTTGCAAAATGGGATGAGTTTGCAAGTTTCATCCTCCTCCCCTTTTTCCACCCAAAGAAGGTCTGTGTCCTTGAACATAAAACACAAATAATCCCTGTGCTGTTAATGATTAGCAAGTCATCCTATTTGGAATGTAAAGAAATAAAGTAACCGATGTACTGGCAACAGATTACTAGTTAACAGGCCTTGCTAGAAAAGACTATAAAAGAATTTCAGTTCAGTTTTCAGTATTCTGCCCCAGTCATCACCACCGAGGACCAAATAACTAGCAAACATGAAGTGGGTGATCTCATTCTTTTTACTTTTTCTACTAAATTTTAGCGATTCCAGAACAATGCATAAAAATGCATATGGAATAGGTAAGATATTTTGTGTTTTTCTTTTGTCTTTTTTCTACATGGAAATTCTTAAATCTGTATTTATTCATTTGCTTTGAATTAGTTATCATATTACTCCACATAGAGGATACATATTTCATTGGTGAATAGCTTAAAATGAATGATAAATTTATATCTTTAAAAGAGTACAAGAGTTTTACAAAATCACGGCAGTGTTTAACATTATCTGTGACTAGTTCAATAGTGTTAAAACACTAGAAGATATAAAATCTGAATTTGAGTGTTAAGTCTACTATAAATTATTCTGCTTAACTTTATTTCTAAGCTTCTTTGTTTTCCCAAGTACAAAATTAAGATATTTGGATAGATGATTCCTAATGTCTTCTCAGTTCTAAAACTGTATAGTTCTAACTGAGAAACAAACATTATATCTAGTAATGATGCCTTTCCTGACTGCAGCTGAAAATGCCATTATTCATGAAATTTATCTTGCTTTCCAGATTCCATATTGGATTCTTCCCCATGTTCTTCAGGGACAAATTTAGTTGGCCTGTAAGTTTTGCTTGTATAAATGCGCTTTAAGTATGTACAGCAATGAAAATTTAATTTAGATAATTGAATAAAATTGGATACCTCTATGAATTTTTAAAAATGTAAAAGCAAACGAGACAATGTTAAGAAAAATGATTTATGTTGACTATCAAATTGATATTGAAGAGGTTGAACAGTTGACCCATGCCTTAGATGTTAACCTCAACCTCTAGATTCCTTGTAAATCTATGGGACAAACAGAATCAGACTTTAGAACTTAAAGAATACTGTCTGATTGATGGTAACTCTATACGAATTCAAGAATTTTTCTCATCAATACCAATAGAATAGTACCATATTTTCTAGTCTGAATACTGCTTAATCCTAGTAACAAATAATAGAAGGTGAAATGTTCTATTTTTGGTTATTTGTAGAGGGTATGTTGTTCTCTTGAATGCTGTCTTTCTGTTCCATACTTCTGAAGTTTCTAATAATGATTTTAAAGGCATGTGTTACAGGTATCGATTGCACACAGAAATCTGTGATAGTAATGCGTTGGGTTAATCCATGATCAGACCTTGATCATGCTGGGAGTACACTCAGGCAAGGTCTACTGACTAATTCTCTGCTTAAAAACACACACAAAAAACCAACAAACTACAGAGAATGTAGATACCTTCAAGTATGGACACATTGCAGTGGGTGGATGACCACAAAAGGAGGAAACTTTCTTAGGAGAAATCCACTTACTTTCTTTGTTAACAGATATATGTGTATTCATGGGGGAAAGGGACAAGAAGAAGGTGGCCATTTCTTCTGGATGGCTAAAATTTACATACATTTTTAGCAAAAGTCATCCCCTAAGCAGATTACAATATAGCAGACAACAACAACAACAAAAAACTAACACTGAGAAAAAGAAGTCTGTTTCTTAAGCATTCATATATATTTTTGTTTCAGAGCCACCATATTTTTTGCCCAGTCTGTTCAAGGAGCCACATACGAGGAAGTAAGTCAAATGGTGAAAGATGTATTGACTGTAATAGAGAAACCCACTGGCAGTGAGCAACCTGCTGGGTGTTTAGAGAACCAGGTGAGTGGATAGCAATAATTAAAAAAAAAATTATTGTGATATTTGACTAAAACTCAGCATGCAGAAGAGAAGATGCAGGGAATGCTTAAGAAATAAATACATTGAATTATTTGAAAACCTGTTTTATGAGAGGAGGTTTAATTCTGATTCACTGGAGAGAGCAGAGGAGAAAACAATGGATTATCTATTGTAAAGAGATGTGATAAGCCTGGGGACTAAGAGCTAAGGTTCGGAAATCAGAGTATCTGGGTGACTGTGGGCATATTGCTAAACTTCTTTGGGTTGAGTTTCTTCATCTATAAAATGAATGATAATAGCTTCCATTTCTAGGTTGCCATGGAGATTGATATGATGAGTAGTAGGAGTTAATTTTTATTAAGCAAACAGTGTGACAGCCATTCTTCTTGGGAATGTTATGTACCTATGGATAGTCACAATATTTTGTGACGTGGAGCATAACTTTGATGAATCAGAATGAATGCTCAGTGAGCCAAGAGATTTTGGGTAGGCCTTGTTGGCAGAGCATCAGCTTTGCTTGTAAATGCTAATGTATTAAATATTTGCCATAATCCTAGGGGACTGATGGAAGTCTTCTAGTTGGAGAAGCCGAAGCACAGAGAGGTTAGATAATTTTCTTAAAGGCAACTCACGACCAGAATTTAACATCCTCAATGGCTTTGTTATATTCGACTCTGCTGCTGCTGCTAAGTCACTTCAGTCGTGTCTGTGTGACCCCGTGGATGGCAGCCCACCAGGCTCCCCCGTCCCTGGGATTCTCCAGGCAAGAACACTGGAGTGGGTTGCCATTTCCTTCTCCAATGCATGAAAGTGAAAAGTGAAAGGGAAGTCACTCAGTCGTGTCTAACTCTTCGCGACCCCGTGAACCGCAGCCTACCAGGCTCCTCTGTCCATGGGATTTTCCAGGCAAGAGTACTGGAGTGGAATGCCATCGCCTTCTCCAATATTAGACTCTACACTATAGCAAATGTGAGGAGGATAGCACAGATTAGGGTTGCCAGATTCAAAAAATAAACAACAAAAACATAAGAAGCCCTCTTAAAATTGAGTTTCAGATTAACAATGACTACTTTTTTAGAAGAGGATACCCTAATGTAGAAGATCAATAAATGACAGTTATTATTGGTTATTATTATCTCAATATAGAAAATAACTAAGAACCTGAAAATAATTAGAGCTACCAATTATGAAACACAATGCCCAGATAATCCTCTGTCATGGTGGAGCTAATTAAGTAGCCAAAAGATGATGCATCTACGTTATTATAAAGGAGGTGCCCTTTTAAATATATAAAGTATTTATAACTCTGAAACTGATGACTTAGTAAAAGTCCCTGATTGACGTCTCTAGTTTTGACTTGACCTGACAGTCTAAAAAAGTATGTAAAATAAGCAAAATGCATTTTATATCACAACTTTACATCCAATGAGATATCCAAGGTGATGTTACAGAATAGTGACTTATCATTGTAAACCTAAAGACATAATTTTTATGTAAATATGGAATTGGAAGTCTTAGTGAAAATTTCTAGAATTCTCTAAATATTGGTAATTTTAAAAGCTAAATAAAAAATTTCCCTAAGTGAATGAAACACACATGATTCTCAGAGGCATTCATCAGGTTATTGGTGTCATCACCTGATGTTGGTAAAATTAAGGCAGCAAAGAAGGATTTTAAGCATTTAAAATGTACATTTTAAAACTTTTTTTTTTAAATTACACTGTGGGACTTGTGGGACCTTAATTATCCAACCAGAGGTCAAACCCTGGCCACAGCAGTGAAAGTGCCAAGTCCTAAAGTGCTGGACTACTAGGAAATTTCCTAAAACATTTTAGATAAATGTATAATTAGACCCATTAAAAGTATTTAGGCTATTCTTATTCCATTTCATTTTTGTCTGAAAATAATCTCCAACTTTTAGATCCGTGTCTTATCACAAGAATATCAGATGGAGTATCTATGTCCTCCTTTTAAGATAAAATAATTTTGTCATGTGTATTACTCAAGGTTGGCAACTAAATTCCATTTTCCAAACACATCAAAGAAAACTGTCTCATCAGGATGAAACTAAATATATCGGAATTTGTAGGGGGAAATTATTTTCCTAATCCACAGTTCTGATTCTAGATATTAGAAACCTTTTCATGTATTTTGCAGCATTTTTAGGTAAAGTTAGTTGTCTTTCACTACAAATAAATCTTCTAGGTATCTGCCTTTCTGGAAGAAGTTTGCCGTGAAAAGGAAATTCCTGAAAAGTATGGGCTTTCAGACTGCTGCAGCCGAACTGGAGAGGAGAGACAGGACTGTTTCTTGGCACACAAAAAGGCTGCTCCAGCTTCCGTTCTCCCCTTTCCAGTTCCAGAACCTGTCACAAGTTGTAAATTGTACAAGGAAAATAGAGAGCTGTTCATAAACAGGTAAGACCCCAGAAAGAGTGCAGTGCCAAGCAGAATCTAGAAATTCTGCAATTTGCGAATGTAGTCTAATGCATGGAGAAAAGAGTGTTTGGTGTGGCATCTTCTGAACTCATGCCCTGTGAAATTAAGTGAGTAATGTTAAATGTAACTTTGTCTCCACAACAGGTAAATAGATAGGTGGAGACCACACAGGAGATCCACCAGCTGTCAGTCTCTTAGACACACCTTGTTTTTCCTAATTTTAGCTTGCTCAAGAATAATATTTACCTTGTCCAATTTTTCTATGGCACAAATGACTCCTTCTAGAGCCAAACATTTGGTATTTTGTGTTCATCAAATTGCTTGAAAAAAAATTAGCCATCCAGGAATGTCTAAGATACATAAGCATGTCTAGTATTTATTGAACGCTTAGTGTGTTTTAGGGACGTGCGCAATTAAAAGACGCTTACTCCTTGGAAGGAAAGTTATGACCAATCTAGATAGCATATTCAAAAGCAGAGACATTACTTTGCTGACTAAGGTCCATCTAGTCAAGGCTATGGTTTTTCCAGTGGTCATGTATAGATGTGAAAGTTGGACTGTAAAGAAAGCTGAGCGCTGAAGAATTGATGCTTTTGAGCTGTGGTGTTGAAGAAGACTCTTGAGAGTCCCTTGGAATGCAAGGAGATCCAACCAGTCCATTCTGAAGGAGATCAGCCCTGGGATTTCTTTGGAAGGAATGATGCTAAAGCTGAAACTTCAATACTTTGGCCACCTAATGCGAAGAGTTGACTCATTGGAAAAAACTCTGATGGTGGGAGGGATTGGGGGCAGGAGGAGAAGGGGACAACAGAGGATGAGATGGCTGGATGCTATCACTGACTCGATGGACAGGAGTTTGGGTGAACTTCGGCAGTTGGTGATGGACAGGGAGGCCTGGCATGCTGCAATTCATGGGGTCGCAAAGAGTTGGACACGACTGAGCGACTGAACTGAACTGAACTGAACTGAAGAGGGACATGTGTGCTTGGCACATATGATCATATTGATGCTCACAAACAGGCAGTTGGTGATGGACAGGGAGGCCTGGCATGCTGCAATTCATGGGGTCGCAAAGAGTTGGACACGACTGAGCGACTGAACTGAACTGAACTGAACTGAAGAGGGACATGTGTGCTTGGCACATATGATCATATTGATGCTCACAAACAGCCTGTCGGTTTTCCTTGTCCTCTTCCTTCTTGTTTGCAGATGAGGAGACTGAAGCTTAGACAATTAAGGCAATTGTATGAGGGTTAGGGTTAGTTCCCAAGAGGGTATTTGAGTCCCAGTTCTCTGCTGGGGAAGCCTGTGTCTAATTCTTAATCACTTCTATCTTCCCTGGTAGTGCCTAATCCAGAGAAATATAGAACCTGCCCTTGGAACATCTCTGCTACAGTGGTTGCCAGGGTGGATAATCCCATTTTGCACGGATAAGAAAAAAATACTTTACCTTTTTCTTTATTTAGTGAAAGTCTGGCCTTTCTGATTCTGGAAACATATCTGAGTAGACTTCTTGAAAAGGATACTTTGATACGAATCACAGTTAGTGGTTCTGCCTAGTTTGTTCTCATAATAGAATATAGGTTGGCTGTCAGATTTTTCTTTTTCCTGGAGCATCTTTATTTGTTTTTATTGGAGGATAATTGCTTTATAATATTATGGTGGTCTCTGCTGTACATCAATGTATAGCAGTCATAATTATATATATATATCCTCCCCCTGGAGGATCTTTAGTGAGGAACATTTTGATAGCAAGTGAAAAAAATCATGATTTTCCAAATCTTTAAACAATTGCAGAGTCCAGTTCCAAGAAATAGCAGTCCTATTTTAATGTGTTTGTAAACTTTACTGCTCCTTTTCATTTCAGATACATCTATGAGATAGCAAGAAGGCACCCTGTCCTGTATGCACCTACAATTCTTTCTGTGGCTACTCAATACAATAAAATTATTCCACATTGCTGCAAAGCTGAAAATGCCACTGAATGCTTTGAAACAAAGGTATTATATTTGTAGGGATATCTGAACCAATAAGTTCAATCTGATTATGACTGACTAAAGCCAAAAAAAAAGTTAAAAATAGAAATATGCTCTGTGTATAGAGTGTCATTTTCAGAATAGGATATATTTCAGTAGTCTGCTATTCTTTGGACTAAAAACCTGGGTTTGCTGTTTTTTTTTTTTTAATTCATTCCTTTATCCATCCATTCATGCAGACAATGATTATTTTATTATTACGGAAATAAGTTTGGTGGGATAAAGACAGAGGTAGAAGTGATAACATAAATGAAAGAGAGGAGTAGACGGTGAAAGAAGATGGAGCAGGAGGAAGAGGAGAAAAAGAGCAGGAAAAGAGGGGAAAAATGACAGAGAAGTAGGATAAATGCTTTATATTTGTTATTTTCTTTTAAACCTTAGAATAAATTTGAAGTAGAAGTGTTACTGTCATTTAACAAACAAGGAAATTTTTAAATTTAGAGATGTGAATAGATTTCTTAGGTTTGGAGAGCTAGAATAACATCCACAATTCATTACTTGTTGCTTAAAGTCACCAACTTGATGGACATGAGTTTGAGCAATCTCTGGGAGCTGGTGATGGACAGGGAAGCCTGTCGTGCTGCAGTTCATGGAGTCACAAAGAGTCAGACATGACTGAGCGACTGAACTCAACTGAATTGAAAGTCCTATAATAAAAAGTTCCTAAGGACAGTGACTGTTCCTAGAACGTCAGGCTGTGATGCAATCTCACTTTTTGTGAGTGAGCAGCCACTTAAGAAATGATCAGGCTTCAACTTGTTCAAAATGACAGTTGCGTATTCATTCTCAAGTATGAAAATTGCAGTGTTTTTGTTTCAAATTACTTTTAATAAATCTGTCCGGCATAGATGTATATGCTGCTGCTAAGTCGCTTCAGTCATGTCCGACTCTGTGCGACCCCATATACGGCAGCCCACCAGGCTCCGCCATCCCTGGGATTCTCCAGGCAAGAACGCTGGAGTGGGTTGCCATTTCCTTCTCCAATGCATGAAAGTGAAAAGTGAAAGGGAAGTCACTGAGCCATGTCCAACTCTCAGTGACCCCATGGACTGCAGCCTACCAGGCTCCTCTGTCCATGGGATTTTCCAGGCAAGAGTACTGGAGTGGGGTGCCATATAAACCCATCTAAAAGGAAAAAGCATGAACAAAGTTTTGTAAAAATATATGAGATTTATAATTTTTAGCAAAATGTTTTTGTAGAGTTTCATGTTTTATCTGTGAGCTTTCCTGGTGGCTGGCTCAATGCTAAAGAATCCTTCTGCTAATGCAGGAGACCTGGGTTTGATCCTTGGGTTGGGAAGATCCCCTGGAGAAGGAAATGGTAACCCACTCAAGCATTCTTACCTGGGAAATCCCATGGACAGAGGAGCCTGACAGGCTACAGTCCTTGTGGTCACAAAGGGTCAGACATGACTTAGTGACTAAACAACAACAACAATAAATACTTTAGCTGTATCTGTTGTTTTTCTAATTATTAGAGTCTAACAGGAAAAATGCATCCTTTCTCGACACCTTTTTTTTGTTTGTTTTTCTGTCTAGGTAACACCAATTACAAAAGAATTAAGAGAAAGCAGTTTGTTAAATCAGCATATATGTGCAGTAATGGGAAAATTTGGACCCCGGACCTTCCGAGCCATGTAAGTTAGAGTTCTGTCTGGAAGATATCTGCAAAACTTCCATTTTGTAATTTGAGTCCACTTTTCTTGTTATTATTGTAGAGAATGACATTTCCATTGATGAGAGCTACTGTGGGCTTCCCTTGTAGCTCAGCTGGTAAAGAATCTGTCTGCAGTGTGGGAGATGTGGGTTCAATCCCTGGGTTGAGTAGATCCCCTGGAAAAGGGAAAGGCTACCCACTCCAGTATTTTGGCCTGGAGAATTCCATGGACTGTATAGTCCATGTGGTTGCAGAGTCTGACCCGACTGAGCGACTTCCAATTTCATTTTTCACTGTGATTAGAATCATGAAATCTTAGGAACGGGGAGAACAGATTATCTGCTATTTAAAACTTTCTAAAGTTTAGACGAGATAGTGCTTAGAGAACGTTTCAGAGATTTATGCTACTTACCTGTTCTTCTAGATACTCAAGTTCTGGACTTCAACTTATTTATGCCTCATAATTGTAATTATTTTCCTGCATTCTCTAGAAAGTAGATTAGCCTTTCCTAAGTATCATTTAAAATTTCTGGCTCAACAAAACATTTTTTATATTAATTCTGCTTCCTACTCTGCTATGAAAGTCCATTATGCCAATCGTTGCTCTTCATAAATATTCACTTGAAGCAATAATATAAGAATCTACTGTCCAGAGGAAAACAAAATTGTCATTTCTGAAGAACTGGCATGTATTTTCCTAACTGGTGAAAGCATACGTTAATAACTCACTGAAGTCTGTTTTCTTGTCCCAGCTGCTAAAAAAGCTCAGAGGCAAATTGGGAGTTTTTCAGTTGACTGTTATATTTAGCATATTGGCCCTCTCTTTCTTCCTTTGATTGTATGTATGTATGTATCTGTGTATCTACCTATCTATCTAATCTATCATCTATGTATCTAATTTTGGAGAAGGCGATGGCACCCCACTCCAGTACTCTTGCCTGGAAAATCCCATGGGTGGAGGAGCCTGGTCCACGGGGTCGCTAAGAGTCGGACACAACTGAGCGACTTCACTTTCACTTTTCACTTTCATGCATTGGAGAAGGAAATGGCAACCCACTCCAGTGTTCTTGCCTGGAGAATCCCAGGGACCGGGGAGCCTGGTGGGCTGCTGTCTCTGGGGTCGCCCAGAGTCGGACACGACTGAAGTGATTTAACAGCAGCAGCAGCTGCTGCATGTATCTAATTTATCTCATTTATCTATTTTCTTTTGTTGTTAGAATGAGAGGAATATTAAAAAGACAAAACCCAAACAACTGAAATATGTAGTTCAACCTCTTCATTTTCAGACATGAGTAACTGAAGTCCAGTCAGATTAAAGCAGTTTACCCAGGACCATATTACTGGTCGTCAGAACCAAGTTTTTCTAGGTCCTTGTCATTATTTATTTCCATCACATCTGCTTGTCTGCTATGTCAGTAATCTCTGATTGTCTGAATCCTCACGACGGAGACTTTGGGAATCAGAATTATCAGTGATTTAGTGCTGTTCTAGCCAGTATGGCAACCACTAGCCACAGGAAGCTCCCAAGCATTTGAAATGTGGCTAGTGTAAACGAGGAATTGTGCTCCAAGTGTAAAGCCAGATTTCAAAGACTCAGTATGAAAAAGAAAATGTGCGATATCTCATTAATAGGCTTACTGTTATACAACAAGGACCCACTGTATAACACAGGAAACTATATTCGATATCTTGTAATAACCTATAATGGAAAAGAATCTGAAAAAGAATATGTATATATATAAAACACCTAAAAATGAGTCACTCGGCAGTTAGCACACCTGAAACTAACACACTGTAAATTAACTATATTTCAATAAAAAGTAGTTAAAAATAACTTTTAACATTGATTGAAATATTATTTTTTACATATTGTGCTAAAAACATGTTATTACAGCAAATTTAACCTGTTCCTTTTTACTTTTTAGTATGGTTGCTAGGAAATTTTAAACTATATAACTGGTTCAAAGTACTCTTCAGTTTTAAACTGAAGCATTTCTAGTATAGAAAAACATCTGGCCTGCTAATTGAAGAGTACCAAATACATGCATGTAAAGTATATTGATTTGCTTGTTTGTTAAATGACACATTTAAAAATATTATACTTGGTAAAAACAAAGTTTTAAGTCATGAATTTCATTCCAACACTGATTGATTCTTCTTGGAGGAGGTCAGATTATGCTTTAACTGCCCTCCAACTCTATTAGAAACTTAAAGATTAACTCATGACTGACTTTATTTAAATTTACCTTAGTAAAACAATGTAAATTAACATATTATTCTTTAAATTCCCAAACCAAAAATGGAATAAAAACCAAAGAAAAAAATATTATAATGATATTATTTATCATTTGATATCCATAAATGATTAAAGTTAAATATTCTCAGTTGAAAAAGAAAGTCTGTCAACTAGTAGCAGCAACAATACCAGTTACTCTAGAGTGCAGTGGTCTCAACTAGATAGCTCTTAAAATTTACATAAAATATGCAGAAGGAATAAGAACTTTTATTTCTGACTTTGTTTGTGGGTCATACTATGTCTCTGGGCATAATGACACATCTGAGATCTGAGTGTTCAGTTGGCTTTGCTTTCTTGTTCCTGTTGATTCACACATATGCACCCTCCCCGTAATCTCAGGAGTGGTTTTTTTTTTTTTCCTCCCAAGTGAAAAAAATGATTACTGTTCTCAAAGAACTTTCCGCTTCTTAATTATTTTTCTTTTTCAGTTTTTTTCCACCTTTTCACAACAAAGATCCCAAATACTCAGCATTAGGAGCCAACAACAAAGAGATAAATATTGTTGCAAATCACAAAAAAGGTTTTAGGAAAAGATCAATTAGTTTCATACTATTTGTAGGGCCAGATCACAGTTTATAGAGTCACTGGTTTGAAAGACTGGGGTAGAATTAATAAAATGTGTAACACTTCCCCTTTTCTTTATAAACAGGAACATTTTGGCCTTTTCTCTTTGGAGTACAACTAGATGAATACTCTATGCACGTTATTTCGTCTTGATAGATAGCCATGATTGATTTCTAATTCTTTTTTCCCTTAGAACTGTTACTAAAGTGAGTCAAAAGTTTCCCAAAGCTAATTTTACTGAAATTCAGAAACTGGTCATGGATGTGGCCCACATACATGAGGAATGCTGCAAAGGAAACGTGCTGGAGTGTCTGCAGGATGGGGTGAAGAGTTTTGCCTCCTATACAAAAGATATTTCCACTCTCTTTTTTTCTTTTGCTCTCATTCTAAGTGGGAGACGGCTGTTGCGAGTTGGTCGTAGGTGTGGTAACTAGCTGACAGTGAACAACTGTCTTTGCTGACTTTGTTTTTTAATTTAAGCATAAGCTCCTCTTGCTAGACCATTCATTTTTACTTTGAAAGGAGATGGGAACCCTCCACATAAAATTGAGGGCAGGAAGACTTTTTACTGTTAATATATTTGTTTTTCCATCCATTTGTACTTTCAGTTGACAGTATATATTGAATACTTTCTATGTGCTAGGCACTGTTGGGATCACCTATTAGGAAGACACAAGCTGACTTCAAGGAATTTACTGTCTGATAAGATAGATAAAACATGTAACCTCATTGAGATTAGGGACTGTCTTGGGTTGGCTGTTATTTCTGTAGGCCACCAGCACAATGCCTGGCATATGGAAGGCACTCTATATTATATTCATAAAGCTATTACATGAATACAAGAAAATAGTATAAGAAACATAAAAACAACACAAAATACTGTTTTACGAAGTAAAAAGCTAGCCATCAAGGAGAGGTGTGAATAAAGGGCTCTAAGTCAATTAAAACCCAGAAACAAATACACCCAAAACAGAACCCTCAAGCATGCCATAGTTAGTTGAGCTTTAAGCAGTGTGGCATTGATCTATTTTGGGCCACCCTTGGCTTCTTAGATGTTGTGCAATAGGCCCATCTGTCTCCAAATTTATCCCTCTCTGGTCCTCTGTGATACACCTTCTTCTTTAAGGAGGCTTAAAATCATTGTTTCTAGATATTTAGATGGCTTGAAACCAGGGCTGGAACGTGGTTTCCAGAAGGTTGAAAGTGAGGGTAAAATGCTCATTTCAACCAGTCCACTGGCAATTTGTCTGAGATAGACTTTGAAGTCAGCAAGAAGCCAAGGTTGCTGGGGAGATCCGAGGGTGACTCTGAGCCCAAGCAAAGAATCGTGGTGTCAGGAGTTGGGGAAAGGGAATGGAGATGCTGCCTCCAAGGCAGATTTTCCTATCTCATTATTTTTCCTTTTAGAAGCACTTACCTTCATATTAAGAATGTTAATAAGAACAATTTTCTCTTTGTATCAGTTTTAGTTGACAATTTTACTCAGTGGTATGGTCATTTCTTACAGTTTAGCTTTTTCAGTTTTTGGAGTGCATAACCATCTTTTTCCTTTAAGGTGGAAAAAATAATTTAAGTATAGTATATTAGTTGGATTTTAACAGCTGAATAGTGGGTTCTAATTGTTCCCGATAAGAATGCACAGAATTTTCAGGACTTTGAGAGGGACATGTAAGCTCAGCTTCTTTCTTGGTCACTTACATGCCCTGAACATTTCATTGTCTATAGACTGCCCTCTGGAGGTCATAACGGGTTACTGCAGATTGTTTTGTTAAAAACGGATCTTTTGCTCTCCATGATATGCCATCAATAACAAATGTTTAGTAGCACATTTCAGTACTAATAGATATGCATCAACATGCATGTCATTCACTTTGAGGCATACATTTGTCTTTTGTTTTTAAAGACTTGCTATGAGGGTAAAATAGATTTTAGCTGACACGTATGAAAAGAAGAATTGAATAAACAAGAGAAAATTAGGTGGAAAGACGTGAAGAGAGACAGAAGGGGGAAAGCACTATCATAAAAGGGGAGACAAGCAAATGTCTTTTTCCTTCCTTCTTTCCTTCCTAGGATTGGCCTTAAGATCCTGAATAATTAAAGAACAAATTTTTAAAACTTAGACTTTGTTTTTCTATTGCAGGAAAGAGTTATGTCCTACATATGTTCTCAACAAGATATTCTGTCCAGACAAATCGCAGAGTGCTGCAAGTTGCCCACCACACTTGAACTTGGTCATTGCATCATTCATGCAGAAAATGATGACAAACCTGAAGGCTTATCTCCAAATGTAAATAGGTTTTTAGGAGAGAGAGATTTCAACCAACTTCCTTCAAGGGATAAAGATCTCTCCATGGCAAGGTAACGCACTCTGTAAATGTTATGTTCACACAAGTAAGAGTTATAATGTGACCGAAGCTTTGTGTTGTTGAAATGGTTTCTGAACTCAGTATGTGAGGATGATGTTAGAATGTTCTAAGCCAAAATATAGTTAGGCAGATAACAAGGGAATAAAGAAAGGGATCTCTTATACTGATGAGACTTTCACCCTGCTGTTACTCACTGGCTTGCTTATGAGGATGCATTTTGTTTTGTATCAATTTCTCTGGAATCAGAAGCATTATGATCCTTGTATGAATTGCTCATATAAAGATCACTGTTGGTTTTCTGAATAGGTTATAGATATTTTTATAATAAGAAAGGCTCATAATTAAGAGTGTGCTTTTTCACTGTGCATGTTTTAAAAACTTTTCCCTCAAGTATAACTTAATAGATAGTGCTAGATAGAAGGGCCTTTATTGTAGCAGTTTATTTTCTATTTACTGAATATATGTTTTATTTTTAAGGAAGTAACAATGCATTTAAAGATATTTGCAGTATGGCATAATAACTGTAATTTACAGGATATGTTCTCATTCTATTTGCCTTTAAGGGGAACGAGCAGCTAAGTTAGTACATTTTCCTTTATTGTACAGTGTGTATCAACGGACACTATTAGAGGAGGGATTGTGCAGCTCTTAGGACATTATACTTAATGACCTCCCAAGGTCTTTCTAAATTTAAGAGTCTGCTTTTAATTTGGTAATGAAAATAATGGTGCAATTTTCTTTTTAATAATCCCAGAGGATATTACTCTATTGTTGCCTTAAAATTAGACAGGCACACATTGTTTGCATTGCTAAATTAAATTATGTAAACAAGAACAAAGTCTAGATTTCAGAAACTCAGGGACAATGTTATTGGAGGCAGAACTAATATGACCTATTTCTATAATCTGGGAATACAATCAGTAAATTCAAGAATTCTCTTTAAATTTACCCATTCATACATTCTGAAGCTGTTCATTTAATAGAAGTAGTTCTTCAATTGGAAAGGTTCTTCACAGTAGAAATTTTCTCAGCCAAGAATGATCTTTCCTCAAACATTTTGTGTGGCTTCCTTCAACTAGGTGTTTCTTTTGAAAGAGCTGCTCAAAGAGACTTTTCTTGACCACACACTCTAAATTGTCACCCTTTTCCCTCTTCTTTTATTTCTCTTCATTGATTTAGCAATACTTAAATTAGATGACCTATTTCTTGTTTGTTTCTGTCTCCCTATAATGCGTGCTTTTGAGAGGCCAGGCATTTTATCTTATACATTATTGAAACCTTCCTGCTAAAAGAAAATGCTTACACAGAAATGGCAGTGGAAAAATATTTGTTGGATGGATACATTTAAAGTCCATAAGTGAAAAGCCAAAGTGAATGATGCAAGAGAAAGCAAAATACCATTTTAGAACAATTTGAGGGGTCATAATTTTCATTAATAATTTTGCCATGCATATAGTTGAAATCATATTTGACTTCTAGGTTTATTTACTTCAGTGTTAACTCCTGCATGTCATATAGCAGAGGAATAATTTGTCTCTTAACTCCAATAACTTGTTTTTTTCACACATATTTCAGATTTACATATGAATATTCAAGAAGACACACTAAGCTTGCTGTTCCAATAATTCTAAGAGTTGCTAAAGGATATCAGGAATTACTGGAGAAGTGTTCCCAGGCTGAAAACCCTTCTGATTGCCAGGATAAAGGGGTAAATTTTTTTAAAGAAAAATCTGAAAAACTAGATTGATATCATGTATTGAAAAGTGGTGTTTGTTTGAAAATACCTAGTTACTAATGAGTTGTTAGGTGGTTATACCTATTAAATAACTATCTAGCTAGTGATTAACTGGTAGTCAACAACTTTTGGCTTATTTTAGAAATACAAATGTTTTAACCAAAAGTTCTTTTATACATGAATAAAAATAATATTCCTTTTGAATAGCTCCAGAAAGGCAAGAATTTGTATAGAAAGAATTGTAATTTTTTTTACCCAAAGGTTGAGTTCTGTCGTACAATAACCTGTGGTTCACACAGTTGTAAACATAAATCCCTAAAGTCCATTCATTTTAATTCTCATCATTTATCTTTAATATTAAAAAAAACCCTCTAAAAGTAATTTGTCTAAGATTGGAATCAGAATAAGATATTATTTGGCCAAATCTTACATATAAAGTTGCTTGTAAAATGTGTATAATAATGCTTGTACTTTCAGGAAGAAGAATTGGAGAAATATATCCAGGAGAGCCAAGCCCTGGCAAAACGAAGCTGCGGTCTCTTTCAGAAATTAGGAGAATATTACTTACAAAATGCGTATGCTTTGTTTAAACAATGTTTTAAGTGATGTATGGGAAGATTCTCTGGAGAAGGGAATGGCAGCCCACTACAGTATTCTTGCCTGGAGAATCTCATGGACAGAGGAGTTGGGTGGGCTGCAGTCCATAGGGTCACAGAGTCGGACATGACTGTGACTAATACTTAAGTGACTTAAAATCATTAACTGATGAGGGAAGATTTATTATTAACCACCCACGGCTACGCTAATTTCATCACCTAGTTGGACTGATGTGCTCAGTCGCTCAGTCATGTCCGAGCTTTTGCGACCCCAGGGACTGTAGCCACCAGGCTCCACTGTCCAAAACCCAGTTTCCTGTTCCCGCAGGGGGCCTTCCCCAGGCCCCTCTCTTAAGGAACAGCAGATGGCCTGAAAGATGGCTTCCCAAGTCTGGCTTTGGGTTGCCCAAACCATGCAGGTTTTTGCACTAAGGATACCCCTTCTATCATAAATTAAAACACCAAAAGATCAAAGTTCATTTCAAGGAAGCTTTTGAAGGTGGGAATAGAGTCAGCCTGCTGCCCAGTGTAATGTTCCCACTGGGATCCGTTGGTGTAACAGGAGTGCAGGGAGCGAATGTCAGAGTGAGTGCGTCCCCAGTACTGGTCCAGGCACCATGTGGATGAAATAAACGAGCTGAATTCATGACTTCTGAGGCCAGAAGAGGGTCTTTGAGAAGGCATGGGGGTCCGGAAACAAGTGAAGAACTCAGCAAGATTTGGTGGGAAATGCTTCTTTCAGGTTTCTTGTTGCGTACACAAAGAAGGCTCCTCAGCTGACCTCACCTGAGCTGATGGCCTTGACCAGGAAAATGGCGCACGCCGGAGCCGTTTGCTGCCATCTCAGTGAGGACAAACAGCTGGCCTGTGGCGAGGGACTGGTGAGTGTTCTGTTTGTTTGGTCCCATCCTGTTTCTGCTCTGTTGGACTCGAAATAGCCTACGGTTCCCATTTGGGGGAAATGGTTAAGAACCAACGGGGAGATAGTTTTCCTGGACTTGCTTGATTAGTTGCAGCTGAAGGGGTATAAGAGCTCAGCTCTGGATGGGTGGCATGTGGTCGGGCTTCCTGTCCTTCTAGAAGGGCAGTGAGTCTACTCAACAGTTTCTGAGCAAGCTTTATGTACAGGGGTGACAGAAAGACTGACGCATCGCTAGATTCATGATTTCACCAAATACCTAATGTTGAAAAAGCTTCAGGTTTGAGAGATTCAGAATCTCTATTTTGTTTTTAGCCATATCAATGTTTTTGTCTTTTGTAGTTTAATTTTTATGATGATGATATTAGGGACAATTTATCCCCCTTAACAGAGTACAAGGTATAGGACAGGGTAGTCCCACGTTCTGAATAATAAAATGATTTTCCAGTTGGTCAGGACAATAACCTTTACTTTTTAATGTGACTGGTATCATACATATGATTACAGGTTTAATTTTTTTCATTATTTTTTCCCTTAAAGTTACAATTAGGAATAAATTGTGTATTTACCCCCATTTTTCCTCTTCTGTATGATGATGAGTCAATTGCTAGTAAGTCTTCATGTTCTGGAATTTTTTTGTCAAAAGTTAGAAGGATAAAGAAAATTTCCTGTAACTAAGCATTGTCATCTCTGTCATTTATGGAATCCCACATGTTTGGAGGATGCAGGGACAAGGGTGGTAGAATGCTTCAGGGGTATAGTTTCTGGGGGCCTTCTGCCTACATTCCTGTCCCATTTCAAGACTTGTTAGGCTTGTCACACTGGGAAAGCTGGTCATCTCACTAAGCTTGAGAATTTTCATCTGACGTCTGAGAACAGAAGTTGTCAAGGGCTGTCTTGAATGAGATAATCAGTGTGACTCGCTCAGCGCTATCGTGATACATAGTATGCATACAAAATATGTTGGCCCTTATTCCAAGTTATTATTAGGTGCTTAAGAAATATCTCTGGGGACTTTCCTGGTGGTCCAGTGGTTAAGTCCTCACCTTCCAATGCAGGGGGTATGGATTTGATCCCTGGTTGAGGAGCTAAGATCCCACATGCTTTGTGGTCAGAAAATCAAAACATAAAAACAATATTATCATGAATTCAATAAAGACTTTAAAATTGGTCCATATAAAAACTTTTTTGAAATAATAAAAAAGGTATCTCTGAAGTGTGGAAGGCAGGTGAATTCTACATGAAGAAAGCCTAAAGGACACTCATACACACACACACACACACACACACACACACACACACACACACACAGAGGCCTTATTTCTTTTCAGTTAGGACTATGAGCTTCCCTTGTGGCTCAGCTAGTGAAGAATCCGCCTGCAATGCGGGAGACCTGAGTTCAGTCCCTGGGTTGGGAAGATCCCCTGGAGAAGGGAAAGGCTACCCACTCCAGTATTTTGGCCTGGAGAATTCCGTGGACTGTATAGTCGATGGGGTCGCAAAGAGTCGCATACAACTGAGCGACTGACACTTACGTATTAACTATGTGGAGAGGTTAGGTTTTGCTCTTCTTACCTTCAGAAAGTGATTCTCTGAATCCCAAAAAGAAAATGGAAAGTTCAACTAAATATACATGGAAAAGGTAAGTCATGTAGTGATTTCCTGGGTCAGAGCAGAGACTTTTCCCCTGTGGAAGTTTATATGTAACTGAAAATGCGTTTTCAATAGCTGACACAAATAGCTGAAGGGGCTGTCTTTCATACCACCTGTGGAATACAGGTAACTAAAAGCTGAAGTTTATCCCAAACAAGTGGGTAAAGGTAAATATGGCGGCACATATGCTGATACAGACAACACGTTTTCCTGTAGTTAAACAGTACCGCCGCAGTTTTCCGGAATCGGTTCTCTGGTTAATGCTCCATCTCTTTGCTTTCTCCTCTCTCCCGCTCCCGATCAGGCTGACCTCATTATAGGGCACTTATGCATCAGACATGAAGAGAATCCCATAAACCCTGGCGTCGACCAGTGCTGCGCCTCCTCGTACTCCAACAGGAGGCCGTGCTTCAGCAGCTTGGTGGTGGACGAGACATACGTGCCTCCGCCATTCTCCGACGACAAGTTCATCTTCCATAAGGATCTATGCCAAGTGCAGGGGGTACCGCTGCAGACGATGAAGCAACAGTAAGAAATGGCTATTTGCTACTATGGAGAAGACTGACATCACTAAATAGTGGTGGAGGTTTCTACCTGACCCTTAGGCTCACCAGGAGAACGTTATTACTCCAAAGCACTTCAAGTGACTTTCAAAATTGTCTTGTCTCTGGGTCTTCCTAGCCTTCAGTCTGGAAAAATTCACTGGGGGCAGATGTTCCTGTTTGTAAAAAGAGTCTCCATTTTAACTATTGTTGTGATGCGTTTTGGGATGGAGAAAAAGGACGTAATCTGTTAGGGTTAATTAGGATATATCTTTATAGGAAGTCTTGGGTACTTGCAACACAAGCACTGAAAAAGCACCTTTGCATTTTTTCCGCACTATTTAGTCCTTGAAGAAAATAACCATAATATTCGATTCAACCATGAAGTATGGGTGTTAGGAAATGGAATGCACATTTCAGTTCATCGTGGGACGCATTCTACAGTGATGATAGTAATGCAGAGTGGAATTCATTTCTCCAAATTTCCATGCATTTTAATACTCCCGTGCTTTGTAAAAGGTTTTGCTTCATTTTGGAAAACTTGTTCTTCCCTTTTTTCTGTCAAGGGATGTAAGAATGCTGCCTCCTCTGGCAAGCTTCTCCCATTTCTTCAGTTAATGTTAATTTCAACATGAATATATTACTAAATGTGTTGTTGTTCATTCCCTCAGTTGTGTCTGACTCTGTGTGACCTCCTGGATTTCAGCACTAAATGTGTAGTACAGGCAATTAGAATGGACAGTGTTCAGGTAGGGGTGTGATAACTGTGAATGGCAGGGATTTGGAAGTTGGAGACTTTGAATATAGATAAGACATATTTTAGAAGAGAGAACCAATCAGAAAGGATATTTTAGGCAAGTAAGAAGACTGTATTTCACTACACACAAGTATGGTGAAACTATGAAGTAGTGTTTCATCTATAATTTGCATAAATCCAGACCAGTGGAACATTTAGCATGGTTCTAGCCTCAGTCTTTCTAATACATATTAGACAAAATATGTGTGGTGAGGCTGGTGATAATTGATGGAATGAGGATATAGAGCAAGGATTGCTGGGGCTCTGAAAGTTCTCTGCTAAGAAGTTTTTAGAAAAATACCATCGCAAAGCAAACTTCTCTTATATATTGTTTGGTTTTGAAACAGGTTTCTCATTAACCTTGTGAAGCAGAAGCCACAAATAACAGAGGAACAACTTGAGACTGTGGTTGCGGATTTCTCTGGCCTCCTGGAAAAGTGCTGCCAAAGCCAAGAGCAGGAAGTCTGCTTTACAGAAGGGTAGGGGCAGCTCATGTTTATACTCAAACACTCGGTATGGAATTTTCTGTAATGAAAAATGAAAAGAATATCTCACTAATTTATAATTTTAAAATAATGCCAGAAATATTTATATTTAATTTAGAAACAGATTGGAAGACTATAATGTTTAAAAATAGTCATAGTTTTCCTAAATATTAGGAAGAAGTATAATTTGGAATGTATAATGAGAGCTACTAATTTTGATTTATTTTCTAGTGTAGAAAGCCATAGTGAATATATAATGAACTGATGATAATTTAGAAGGCTTCTGGCCTAAAATTTATCAATTCAGCAAATGGGTGAAAAGGATTTAGTTGCAAATTAATTGTGCAAATGGAATATTGGGGGAATATTTATAGAAAGTATATTGAACTCATTGAGGAGCAAACCTTTGAATATTAACAGAGTAGTAATTAAGGATTATCTTAATATAATTATTTAGCAATTTTGGCTGGATTTACAAATTGGTTACACTTTGTAAGCCTCAAGTTTGTATTACTAAATACGTTTGAATATAGCATCACTATATTTTAAAAAGATATTCTATATTTCAGCCTTTTGCTCTTTTATTTGACTGTCTCATAATACAGAAGTTTAGATGTTTTGTTATTTGATAATATTTAGAAATGTGGAGTTTTTCAATAATAATATGAATGTGTGTGTTTCAATGTGTGTACTTATTAGTATACGTTTGTGTTTTTGGTAGAAGTGAGTGGGACAGATAAGCAAAATCAGAAAAAACTAGGTAAACTAGATTTTATGTAAACTATTTGTGATAAATATGATACAAAAAGATTAATGTCCCCTGTTCTGAGAAGACATTAATTTACAGGTAGAGAACACTAACAAATAGTAGCACCGTGGTATTTTCTCTGCAAATCTTTCGATTTCTATGACATTTTTAGAGAAAGGAGAGAGGATGAGGCTTACTAAGAATCTGGAGTTTGGTACAGGAAATACAATATCTGCTATTGATCAGCGTATTAGATTTTTTTCCTCCTCTGGCTTCTGTTGTCCAAGTTTGTTGACATCAGAGTTGCGTATCTTTATTTTAACCCATTTAATCTATAAACCTGTGAATTTAACCCCTAGCTAGTAGAGTTAATTGTGTTGTGACTAGCATAGTCATCTACTTTTTAATCTGATGAGCCTTATTGATTGAGTTCACTTTTATTTTTTTCATTTTTTATTAGCAGTTGAAGTCCTGTATTATATAAGTTACAGGTATACAATATGGCGATTCACAATGTTTTGAAGGTCCTGCTCCATTGTTAGTATTGGCTGTATTCCCCAGCTTGTACTTTGTATCATTGTAGCTTATTTATACCTAATGCCTCTTACTCCCCTCCCTCCTTATCCCCCCTTCTTCCTTATCTCCCCTCCCCCTTTCCTCTCCCCACTCACTCGTAACCACTAGTTTGTTCTCTGTATCTGTGAATCTGCTTCTTTTTTGTTTTAGTCACTAGTTTGTTGATGATTCCTTTTTGTTTTTAATTTGCAGGGTCCAGCACTGATTTCAAAAACTCGGGCTGCTTTGGGAGTCTAAATTACTTCAGGTAACAAAAAGTTTAGAAAAGGCTAACTATAATGTTGATTCTCCCCAGATATTGATCCATAGTGAAATGCAGCCTAAGAGCTAAAATTAAATACTTTCTTAAGTCAGTCAGTCAGTTTAGTCCCTCAGTCGTGTCTGACTCTTTGCAACCCCATGGACTGCAGCATGCCAGGCCTCCCTGTCCATCACCAACTCCTGAAGTTTACTCAAACTCATCTCCATTGAGTTGGTGATGCCATCCAACCACCTCATCCTCTGTCATCTTCTGCTCCTCCAGCCTTCAATCTTTCCCAGCCTCGGGGAAATTCAGTAAAAAAAAAATTATTTTAAACCTTGGAACACGATGATGTTCACAATTTTAAACTGGTGATTTGAATAACTCAAAGTTCTTTTAGGCTTTTTCACAGGCTTCAGAGAATGCCATCAGGAGGCTTTCCTATCAGTATATCTTATACAGATCTGATATATGTATATATACATACACACACACACACACACACACACACCTGATGCAGAATAATAAAACTAGTTACTGCACCTATTAATTTAATTAATATTTATATAATATTTTTATTCTTGTTACAGGAGGAAGAGAAGAAAGCAAGTCTTTATTTTTGTTTGGTGTGAATTCTTCCCCTTTAATTCTAACTGATTTGTGGTTTTTGTGAATTAAAGAAATGATGAAGACTTTAATGTGAGATTTCCCTATCACAGAAATAAAATACCTTCAAATGTTTCCTTTTTCCTGCTTGCCTGCTTATTTATGAAAACATATAGATAATTTCTTTAAATCATTTTGTATACCATTATCGGAAGCAGATTCTGGTTACAAAGCACTGAGTATTGGTCCCTGCAGGATATTAAAGCTACTCAAGGATGGATTTATGACACTGAAGACTAAATTATATGATGAACTAAAAAGATGTTCCCAAGTAAAGCACTATTGGGTGCTTCCAGGGGATACTGTTCATTAAACATCTACTTTTTTCATAAACTTGTTCAGTTCTCTATTCATAGACCTTTTAAAACATAGTGTTTACTGTAGTTATTTTGATTGACAGTAACTGACACTGTCACCAATTATTATTATTTCTTTTTATTCTTCAAGTATTTGTTGACCACTCACTGTGTCTCAGGTCCCGTTCTGGGTGCAGTCACTGTCCTGCAGATGCTCAAAAAAAGAAGGAAGCAACTAACAGCAATGCAATGAGATTATGGCTATTATAGAGGCAGCAACATATTGTTGAGAGAATGAAAGAGTGGGTGAGACCAGTTGTGACTATGCAAAGTCACACTGGCAGAGACAAACGTTTAAGTGTCTCAGAAGATGAACGGGTAAAGAAGAAGGCAAATACATGAAAAAGGAAAACAGGAACTATGACAAACCATGACAATGAATGTCTAGACATAGAAGATCAAACAAGACATGCATACTATATGGGATTGAGTGGATTCTCGTGGGTTTTACTACAAAGGGTTTGAACAAAGTCTTGTGGGCACCAGGGGATGAGCATAATATTTAAGCAGAGTAATTAGTTTTTAAGGAGATATCTCATGAGATTTGGGAGATGGGGAGTTCAGTTCAGCTCAGTTCAGTCACTCAGTCATGTCCGACTCTGCTACCCCATGGACTGCAGCACGCCAGGCCTCCCTGTCCATCACCAACTTCTGGAGTTTACTCAAAGTTATGTCCATTGAGCTGGTGATGCCATCCAACCATCTCATCCTCTGTCATCCCCTTCTCCTCTTGTCTTCAATCTTTCTCAGCATCAGGGTCTTTTCAAATGAGTCAGCTCTTCGCATCAAGTGGCCAAAGTATTGGGGTTTCAGCTTCAACATCAGTCCTTCCAACGAACACTCAGGACTGATCTCCTTTAGGATGGACTGGTTGGATCTCATTGCAGTCCAAGGGACTCTCAAGAGACTTCTCTAACAACACAATTCAAAAGCATCAGTTCTTCTGCACTCAGCTTTCTTCACAGTCCAGCTCTCACATCCATACATGACCACTGGAAAAACCATAGACTTGACTAGATGGAACTTTATTGGCAAAGTAATGTCTCTGCTTTTGAATATGCTATCTAGGTTGGTCATAACTTTCCTTCCAAGGAGCAAACATCTTTTTATTTTATGGCTGCAGTCACCACCTGCAGTGATTTTGGAGCCCCCCCCCCCAAAATATAGTCTGCCACTGTTTCCACTGTTTCTCCATCTGTTTGCCATGAAGTGATGGGACTGGATGCCATGATCTTAGTTTTCTGAATGTTGAGCTTTAAGCCAACTTTTAGATGTGTATAAGAGACAGTTACAGGATCTGTGGCTCTTGCCCCGACTAGCCTCCCCTTGCCAAAGTTGACTGTGGCCTCCAAGGAGATCACTTGGGAAGAGATGGGTGGGTTTGCACAGAACTATCACTTTCACTTTCTGCCATAAGGGTGGTGTCATCCGCATATCTAAAGTTATTGACATTTCTCCCAGCAATCTCAATTCCAGCTTATGCTTCATCCAGCCCAGTGTGTGGGGAGTAGGGGCAGGGAAAAGTGTAGCGGGGGACAAGGTCAGTAAGTGGTGACAAAAAGATTAGCCTGTGAGTAGGGAGGCTGTTAATTATATTAGATTTTAAATAGAAATCTAAAAGGTGTATTTATGTTTTGGCCTCTGCTGCTGAAGAAAACATTTGCTCAGAGCAATAAAATGAGCTTTTGGTTCTAACTCAATTGCTTTTTCCTTCACATTTTCCTTTCAATTCTGTTGCAGTATCTGTGGCCTTTGTCTGATTTTGGTGTAATTCTAAAATGTATTAACTTAAAGATCACAATAAGATAACGTTGAATTCAACATAAAAGCATTTAACAGGAAAATAGTTTTTTTATTGTTAAGGGGAAAGTTCGGGTAAGATTAAACTGTTTGGAAAACATATGAGCCAAATTATATTTCATGGACATATATAAAGAAAAAATTTTTTTTGAAGCATTAGGACTAATTGACACAAATACAGCAAAAAATTGGAGATTTTAGAACAGTTCTACCTCTTAGAAAAAAGCAAGTTAAACAAACAATAAATAAAGACACTAGGTAGGAACTTTTCTAGTCAAAGCTACCGGTGGCTTCCATGGTGTAAAATCAGTTACCTGCTTTCTTTGGTGAGAATTTGACACAATAGATCACTGCCATCTCCTTGAAACATTTTTCTTGTTGGCTTCTGGATTTTACTCCAACTTTATTGACTGAATCTCCTCAATATTTTTCACTTTTCTGCAATTCTTTGACCTCTAAATGTTGCAGTGTCCCAGAGCTGCTCTTCCCAAACATAAAATTACTCTCTGAGTGCTAAGTCATTTCATTGCCTGACTCTTTGTAACCCTACGGACTGTAGCCAGCCAGGCTCCTCTGTCCATGGGATTCTCCAGGCAAGAATACTGGAGTGATAATCTCATATAGACTTGGTACATTCATACCATCTAAATATTGAAAACACATATTTATATCTCCAACCTGACTTTCGTTCCCCTTAATTTCCAGGCTCTTGCGTCAGCTTCCTCCCTAACATCTCCATGTTGATAATGGGAAGACAATTCAAACTTTGCACAGTTTAAACTGAACCCCCAAATCTATGCCTCCCTCTGTCTTGTCCATCTTTCTGGTTACTCAAGCCCGAAACCTTAGAGTCAGGTATGGTTCCTCTCTTCTGCATCAGCCCCACAATCAATCTATGAACACAACCTGATGACTCTACCATCAGTGTACACCCCAAATTTGACTTTTTCCCAATACCACTAGTACAAGCCACAGTCCTGCCACAGAGGGATTATTGCCACAGCTTAATTGCTCTCCTTACAAGGTACCCTTGCCTCATTGCCAGCTCAGTGTAGTAATTGTAGTGATCTTTAGTTGAAGTATAGTATACCACTTGCTCACTTAAAATTCCTAGTAGCAGGACTTCCCTGGGGTCCAGTGGTTAAGACTTTGTCTTTGAATGTAGGAGGTGAAGTTTCGGTCTCAGGTCAGGGAGCTAAAGTTCCACATGCTTCAGGGCCCAAAAGCAAAGACATAAAACAAAAGCAATGTTGCGACAAATTCCATAAAGACTTAAAAAAATGGCTCACATCAAAAAATCTTAAAAGTCTCTAAGTTTCTTCCCATCTCACTCAGATTAAAGTCTCTATAATGATTCTGCATGATAATAGCTTTCTGCTCTTTTCTCTTTCTTCTTTTCCACTGAGCCTCTTTGTTCAGGTACAGTGGCCTCCTGGATATTCTTCAAGTCATCGATTAATTTCCAGTTAACTTGCCACTGTGACTCTTTTTGCTTGGAAACTGTGCCCCCAGATACTGTGGGAGACAAACTCCATCACCTCCCCAGGCTTCTACATTGCCATCTGCTGGAACAGCTTTCTTGACTGTCCTATTTTAAATCAGATACCTGTCCTTATTCTCCACACCAGTTATCACCCTCTCGTATACAGTAGATTTGATTTATTTTCTGACTACCCCCACTAGTGTAAACTCCATGAGGACAGGGCTTTTTCTCTGCTTTGTTCACTTCTATTATTCTCAATGTAAGAATAGTGCCTGGAACATAATAGGCATTAGGTCACATCTGATGGGTATATAGATGAATACACGTGCATGGGCTGTATTCTCTTACATGGTGGGTGGTAACCTCGAGGAGTCAACTAGCTCCATTTTCTAAAAGTCGCACTGGGGAGAAGGAGAAGCATGGCTCTGAGAAATTGAAACATAAGAAACCATTGAGGAGGGTAAAGATTGTTATGGTTTGGTTAGGGTGTAGAATGAGGATGTGTTGATGTCTTGTGGCTACTGTTACAAACTCCTGCAAGCTGCATGGCTTGGAACAACAGTTCTCTCTGTCTCGCAGTTGTGGAGGCCTGCGGTCACTATCAGGGCAGTGCTTCCCTGAGCTTCTGGTGGGTGCCTCAGCATCCCTGGGCTTGCATTCTAGTCTCTGCTTCCATTCTCCCACCATCTTCTCTCTGTGTGTCTGTGTCTTCTCCTTCCTCTTCTCTGTCTCAAATCTCCCCCTGCTTTTCTCTTAAAACCATTTTTCATTGGATTAGACCCCGACTGGGATAATCCTCATTTCAAGATCCTTAATTTAATCAGATCTGCAAAATCTAAATGTTTGATGTCTACAGGATAACATTAGGATAGGACTAATTTCCTGCTGGGCTACAAACTTTTGAAAGCAGTGAAGTATAGACTGTGTATGCATGTTGAATCACTTCATTCCTGTCTGACTCTCTGACATTTTGGTCTATAGCCTGCCAGACTCCACTGTCCATGGGAATTCTCTAGGCAAGAATACTGCAGTGGTTTGCTATGACCTCCTCATGAGGATCTCTCTGACCCAAGGATTGAATCCGTGTGTCTGATTCTTTGTGACCCTGTGGACGTAGCCTGCCAGGCCCCTCTGTCCATGGAATTCTCCATGGACATGCCCTCCTCTAGGGGATCTTCCCTACCCAGGGATCGAACCCAGGTCTTCTGCATTGCAGGAAGATTCTTTACCATCTGAACTACCAGGGAAACCCAGAGTATAGATCAGTCATTCTTAAAAAAATGACTCTTCCAGCCTCTCTCTACTGCCTCAGGACTGGTGGATTACTGTGCAAAGAACTTGTCTCTTCCCAATGATGCCACTTTCAAAGAGCTAAAGCAGATTTCAGAAAATCACTTGATGGTATAAAATTAAATTGATAATATATAATTGCAAGATATCTGGAAATTCAGTGCTCATAAACTAAATAACATACTTCTAAGGAACTCATGAATCAAAGGAGAAACTAAAAGGGCATTAAAATATTTTAAATTTAATTAAAATGAATACACAACATATCAAAATTTGTGGGATATTATTAAAACATCACTTAAAGAAAATGTATAGCATCAAAGTCACTCTGTTTTATAATTTCTAGGACTCCATTGTCTTCAGTTAACATTTGTTGGAGAAGAAAGAAGATCTCAAACCAATGAATGCAGCTTCCACCTTAAGGCAAAAAGAGCAAATTAAAACAAGGCAAGCCAAACAAAGGAAGTAACGGAGATCAAAGCAGAAATTAATAAAATAGAAAACACACAAAAACATAGATAAAAATCAATAAAGCCAAACACTCGTTCTTGAGAAGATTACTGCTATTGATAAATCTCTAGCTGGATTTGTCATGGAATAATAATAATAAAAACCCCTAAATTACTAGGACCAGGAATGAGAGAGGTGACATCACTTCAGATATCAAAATAATAAGGGAATATTTTGAAAAATATTTTGCCAATAAATTCGACAACTTAGATGAAATGAACAAATGCCTTGAAAGATACAAACTATCAAAGCTCCCTTAAAAAAAAAAAGACAATCTAATTATTTGTATGTCCATTAAAGAAATGCAAAATTTAGTTAATATCATTCTCATAAAATCCAGAAAACTGCTGAATTCTACTAAACACTGAAGGAAGATAGTATACTAATTCTATACAAACTCTTCCAAAAAACTGAAGAGAAGGGATCTTGATTATGTGAGGTCAGTATTATCCTGATACCCTTTTCCTGCCATGTGAGGTCAGCACCAGATTTTAGCAGCCTGCAACCCTGAGGGGAGCTTTCCCTGGAGCCTGATCAAGCTGGCATCCTGATCTCAGGTTCCCAGCCTCCAGAACTGAGAGGGATGAACTTCTGTTGCTGATAAGCCCCCCAATTTATGGTGTTTTGTTATAGCAGCTTGAAGTAACTTAGACACTGTATTGCTTCTCCTCTGTTCTCCCTTTCTCCTATAGATAACAGCTTTTCCCAGTGCTTGGTTATCCATGCTTTTCTTTATTTTTAACAGTTAAGCAAGTATGTATATAAATAATTTTCCTATTACACCATTCTACCTATGTTACATAAGGGGTTACGTACTTGCGTATATTGTTCTGCACTTTTTACACTTAAAAATATAATCTTGGTGACCACTTCATATTATGCATATGATTTTTCTTCAATTTTTAAGCAGCTGCACAGAATTTCTTTGTGTGATTAGGGCTATAGTTTTGTTTTTTTTTTTTTAGGGCTATAGTTTTTAATTTGACCTTGTATTGAGACTTGGATAATTTCTAATCCTTTGCTAATGCAAATAATGCCACAGTGAAGAACCTAGTGCTTTAGTAGTTTAATTATATTGATAGCACATTTTTTAGCATGGGTGTACTTAGCAGCTCAGCTGTGTTCAACTTTGCGACCCCATGGACTGGAGTCCACCAGGCTCCTCTGTCCCTGGGGATTCTCCAGGCAAGAATCTGGGAGTGGGTTGCCATGTACTCCTCTAGGAGATCTTCCCAAATCAGGGATCGAATCCAGGTCTCCCGCCTTACAGGTGAATTCTTTATTGTCTGAGCCACCAGGGAAGCCCATTTTATTTTTATTTTATTTTTTAATATAGGTACCTGTCAGAAATTTGTTTTAACAAGTTTCTAAATTTCAAAGGATAAATACATTTATTTTTGTTGTTGTTTAGTTGGTAAGTCTTGTCTGGGTCTTTTGTGACACCATGAACTGTAACCTGCCATGCTCCTTTGTCCAGGGGTTTTCCCAGGCAAGAATACTGGAATGCGTTGCCATTTTCTCTCCCAGGGGATCTTCCCAACCTGGGGATTGAACCTGTGTGTCCTGCATTAGCAAGCGGATTCTTTACCACTCAGCCACATGGGAAGCACATGATTTTTTAGATATTGCCAAATTCTCTACAGGTATTGCACCACCATTTTGCATTTGTAGAAGCTCTGGATAAGAGGACCTATTTATCCACTGCTTTATCCTCAAAGTATGTTGTCAAATTTTTAGATTTTTGCCAATCACATAGGTGAGGAATGGTGCTATGATGTTGCTAGATGTTCATTTTTCCTATTATGAGCATCTTTTTAAGAACAAATATCCTTTTAAATGTTTTTTCTTTTTGCATACCATCTGTTTATATCATCATGGTATTTTTCTATTAGATTCTTGGCATTTTTTCTTTCATATTTCAGGGTCTCTTTGTATATTGATAGACTGCAGCTGTCTTTACTCAGTTTCTCCTCTGCATTTGTGACTGCCTATAATATTTTTCCGTATACAGTCTTAAAATCTTTTTGGGGTAGTTGAATTTATTCCTGCCTCTGAATTTTGTATCATGAGACAGTTGTCCCCATGTCACTTGTGTTTCTTCTAGTATATTGGCTCTCCCCACCCCCTTTTAACATTTAGATCTGTGATCTATTTGGAATTTTCCTAGTGCATGGATAGGCATCTGAACCTAATTTTAAAATTTGAATTGTATGTGTCTTTCTCTTGGTTGCCAATAATACACTGCTTTACTTATTATGCTAGTTTCAGTTCAGTTCAGTCGCTCAGTCGTGTCCGACTCTTTGCGACCCCATGAATCGCAGCACGCCAGGCCTCCCTGTCCATCACCAACTCCTGGAGTTCACTCAGACTCACGTCCATCGAGTCCGTGATGCCATCCAGCCATCTCATCCTTGGTCGTCCCCTTCTCCTCCTGCCCCTAATCCTTCCCAGCATCAGAGTCTTTTCCAACGAGTCAACTCTTCTTATGAGGTGGCCAAAGTACCGGAGTTTCAGCTTTAGCATCATGCTAGTTTAGAATGTTTTATTATCTACTAGCACTGTTTTGCTCAGCCATTAAAAAGAATGAAATAATGCCATTTGCGGCAACATGGATGCAACTAGAAATTATCACACTGAGCGAAGTAACTCAGAAAGAGAAAGACAACTACCATATGATCTCACTTTATATGGAATCTAAAAATGAAACTGACCAACCAACAACAAAGCTTAAGCTCATAGACACAGAGAACAGATGGGTGACTGCTGGGTGGCAAGGGGAGATGCGCAAAACAAATGAACAGGAGGGTCAGAAGCATCGTGACTGTGCTGCTGCTGCTAAGTCACTTCAGTTGTGTCTGACTCTGTGACCCCATAGACCGCAGCCCAACAGGCTCCCCCGTCATGAATCATATTTTACTGCATATTTGAAAGTTTTTAAGAGTAGGTCTTACAAGTCCTCAATATAAAAAAGAAAAAATTGTAACTATGTATGCTTATGAGTGTTAACTTGACTTATTGTGGTCAGCATTTTGTAATGTAGACAAATATTGAATCATGGTGTATACTTGAAACTAATACAATGCTGTATGTCAATTGTATTGCTACTGCTACTGCTAAGTCGCTTCAGTCGTGTCCGACTCTGTGCGACCCCATAGACAGCAGCCCACCAGGCTCCCCCGTCCCTGGGATTCTCCAGACAAGAACACTGGAGTGGGTTGCCATGTCCTTCTCCAATGCATGAAAGTGAAAAGGGAAAGTGAAGTCGCTCAGTCAGGTTCGACTCTTAGCAACCCCGTGGACTGCAGCCGACCAGGCTCCTCTGTCCATGGGATTTTCCAGGCAGGAGTACTGGAGGGGGGTGCCACTGAAAAAATAGATTCTAAAATTGTGGAAAAAAACCACCAAGTGCCTTTCTCCTTAGGGTTTTTATAATTATACTACTTGGTCATCCTTCAGTCTGCGTGTAAGTGCCCCAGCTTCCCAGTCTCTGGCCGAGACAATTCTAGGAAATCTCATCTTTTACTTCTTAGACAGGGTTACACCCAGCTGCCTACATGGTTACCCTTCTCATTAACACCTCCTTTATTAGCTTTTTTCATTTCTTGGTCTCACTTCCTCAGTAACATTTACTGGTTGCAATCAAAGAGGCTGATCAAGCCGGTTTCAGAAACCTCAGTCATTCTCTCTCTCTCTCTCTCTCTCTCTCTCTCTCTCTCCTTCTCCCTTTTACTTTATCTACCTCTTTCTCTCCCCACTTCTTTTTCTCTGTACCACTGTGTCCTTATCCATCTGTAAAGATGTTTTTTTCTTGGTAATTAATAAGTAACCTATAGAGTTATAGTTTAAAACTGTAAATGTGTCTTTGTCTGATAATTTCTCACCAGTAACTTTGGCATCCATTCACGAAACTGATTTAGATCAGTTGCTACTGTGAGAGTTACAAATCATTATTTATATTTATTAGTTGATCTTCTTAAAGAGATAAGAGCTTTTGCTTCCTCTCCTTTTAATTTTGTATTGGTATAGATTCATGGAATTTTAAAACAAATTTAATGTGTTATAATGCATTCCTTTCATTATTTACTTTATTGTCAAATTGTCCCACTGATTTCTATTTTCTTTTGACATGTCCCCATTCGTTTTAGAAAATTTCCTTAGTTTTTGAAGTCCAGGATTCTTAGAGTAGAGAAGAGTTTTAAAACGTGATGGAGGCACAAAATGGGCTCCAAGAGCACCAAATAGCTACCTGGTAGCTATTGCTTTTGTGTCCTTATAGTGGCCATAACTAAGAAATAGATTTCTTCTCTTATATCACGTACTAAAAATATTTCCTTATTTAGGATCATGATCTTAGTACACGTTCCCAGAATTTGAGCGACTGGTTGAAATAACACAAACATTAAAAATTTATGTATTTTTAAATGGAAGGATAATTTATAGAATTTTGTTGGCTTCTGTCAAACATCAACATGAAAAGGACAAACATCTTTAAGGCTATTAATCTTACAATAAACTTGCTCAGAAACTTTCATTTTGTGGGTACTTGCTTTGCTATATGTTTACCAGCATAACATCTTATTTTTCCCCTAATTTTATCAGGTATATAAAATCATTTATTGTAAACTCAACTCCTTTTGATTACCAGAGAAATTTAGCATCTTTTTAGTTATGCTTCCTCTTTGGTGAATTATTTATTCTTGTCCTTTCTCTTTTAGCATTTGCAATAGTTTAAGTTTTTTTTTTTTTTTTTCCTATTTGACTAGGTTTTGTGCATACTTAACCTGTGGACTTCTTTTTCTAACTCAATAGATTTTTCCAGTAAAACTCGGAGAGAGTTTTTTTCCTGGTTAATAATTAGCAAAAAATTCTGCAGAGTGATCAAATAAAAATCAAATATGAGGTATATGAGAAATAGGTTAAGCAAGTTACTTTTTTACTAATAGTGTCAAAGAATAATATAAAAACTTGATTTTCCTCATTCATGTTACTTCTCTTTTGTGAATGTGATTTCTTAAAAAATGAAACAGTTAAAACTTACAGGTTTTGTTATTTTCTTTTTCTTTTTGACTGAATCCCTAACCTTGCCCACAAGGTTGCCTCAAGATGTAGGTAAGAAATTTCCTTGTCTATCCCCTAAGGGACTAAGTTGGGTTAATTTCTAATTTTTAACTGGTTTCTTTCAGTTTAAATTTTCACTTGCTTCTTTTTTCCCCCCTCTCCCTAGTTTACATATACTGATCAGATACCCTGATCTAACCTTTCCAGATATTGTATTTTGGATCATATTACCGTATCTACTGACAGAGACAATTATCACCCCCAGCAATCGGTCACCAACATAATGGTAATATAAGAAGTGTTGCTGGGAGATACAATTTGGATTTGAAAATATTAATGTTTCTTCCAAATATGTGTAGTGTATGGAAACAGTGGAACATTAGACATGAATTGAGATTTTACTGGAACTTTGGTCGTTTGTTGTATTTCCTAATTAAGCGGTAAACACCTTAAGAGTATGCAGACCCTGCTTATTCCAACTGTACACACTTGGCGAATTTTTAAACCTCTGCAAGCCTGTACATTTCCTCAAGCTTAGCTGAAGCAGTGTCAGCCTGGAGGAAAGTATGACTTTTATATTTCTTCTACTCAAAGAGGGAACATTTTGAACTTCATCTGTTTGAAGGTGTTTTTTTGTAATCCCTCTGCCCTGAAAGGACCATCTTTTTGCAGTTCACCAAGGTGCTATAAGTGTTACCATGCCCTGAAGTTGTGAATGATGTCTTAATTTGGTACCCCCTGCAGTGCCTGCTGGGGCTTCCTTGTAGCTCAGTCGGTAAAGAATCTGCCTGCAATGCAGGAAACTTGGGTCCGATTCCTGGGTAGGGAAGATCCCCTGGAGAAGGAAATGGCAATCCACTTCAGTATTCTTCCCTGGAGAATCCCCATGGACAGAGGAGCCTGACAAGTTACAGTTCTTGGTGTCACAAAAGTTGGACATGACTTAGCAACTAAACCACCACCCCCACCACAGTGCCTGCTAGTGAGCCCAGTCACAGGGCTTAAGGAAGAATAATCATTTTTGAGTTTTCCTTCTCCTTTGCCCCTTGTGAAAACATGTTTTAAAAAAAGTTCTGATTTTGACTCTAGTATTTTTGCATCCACATTTTCCTTTGCACTTCTGTTACTCCTACCAAAACTCATGTCCTGCTGATTTCTCAACAGGACAGTTGCAAAAGTCTCCTAATGAGCTTCTTGATTTCCCCCTCTCCATCCATTCATTCTTACGTCTATCTGACAAATAGTTCTTGTTACTTTCTATTTGTTAGGTACTGTGGGAGATCTAAGAACATCAGACATACCATTACCTGGCTGGTATTTCTTAGTTTAGAGAAATGATGATATTACTATTCTGTATAAACATTTTCAGTGGCTCTTCTTGGTTTCTAGTTGAGGCCCAAACTCCTCAGCTTTATATGAAAGGCACACATAATTTGGATCCACATTCTTTCTATCTCTGGTTCCATTACTTTTCTCTATGACTCACTTTCTCATCAAAGTGGAAGATTAATCAATTAATTGATGTTCTCCAAACATCCCAAGATTTCTTATCTTTGTGCTTTTACTCACATCTTTCTCTTCACACAGAAAGATGAGCTTCCTTACTTCTCAGATAGCTGAAACCTTGGACATTTTTTTAGGTTCAACTTAATACCCTTCCTCCTATAATCCTTTTCTGGTTCCGGTTACAACCCAGAGACCATAAGCATTCTTGTTGTATGTTGTTGTTGCTTAGTTGTTCAGTCATGTCCAACTCTTTGCGACCCCATGGACTGCAGCAGGCCAGGCTTTCCTGTCCTTCACCATCTGCTGAAGCTTGCTCAAACTCATGTCCACTGAGTCAATGATGCTATCCAACCATCTGGTCCTCTGTCATCCCCTTCGCCTCCTGCCTTCAATCGTTCCCAGCATCAGGGTCTTTTCTAATGAGTTGGGTCTTTGTATCAAGTGGCCAAAGTCTTGGAGCTTCAGCTTCAGCATCAGTCCTTCCAATGAATATTCAGGATTGATTTCCTTTAGGATTGACTGGTTTAACCTCCTTGCAATCCAAGGTACTCACAAAAGTCTTCTTTAGTACCACAGTTCAAAAGCATCAATTCTTCAGTGCTCAGCCTTCTTTATGGTCCAACTCTCACATCCATCCATGACTACTGGAAAACCCACAGCTTTGACCTTACGGACCTTTGTCAGCAAAGTAATGTCTTTGCTTTTTAATATGATGCCTAGTACCCACTTTACTGTAGAATATCATATACATTCTACATTGATTAGAGTCACCTGCACTATGAGAGTATTTAGGAACTCAAGGTCCAGGGGAGATGTTTTAGTTATCATTGATTGCTTCATAGTAACCAGTTAAACACTTTGAAAAAGTAAAGACTCCATGAAAATAGCCTATATGAATAAATACAAATCTGTTCTGATAAGTATATGCTTATTGGAAAGGAACCAGTGGTGTTAGACTAGTTCAGAGATCACCTAAATATCTGTGTCTGGCTAGCATCATAGTTTTGGAAAAGGTGATGGCACCCTACTCCAGTACTCTTGCCTGGAAAATCCCAAGGACAGAGGATGCCGGGTGGGCTGCAGTCCATGGGGTCTTGAAGAGTTGGACACGATGAGCGACTTCACCTTCACTTTTCACTTTCATGCATTGGAGAAGAAAATGGCAACCCACTCCAGTGTTCTTGCCTGGAGAATCCCAGGGATGGGGGAGCCTGTGGGCTGCTGTCTATGGGGTCACACAGAGTCAGACACAACTGAAGCAACTTAGCAGCAGAAGCAGCATCATAATTTACACTACCATCAGCATGCTTGGTATCTCTTGCTGGGCACAACTGTAGCATTAAATCACTTAACAATGAAACTTCATACTACTTTTCCAGTCATACCTGTTATCTAGCATGGAAACTCTGCTTGTGTTTGATGGTTGTGACTGGGGAGCCATCAATAGTAAATCTAAAGTCTGATGAGTTTGAGATTGAAAGTGTAAGTGTAGTTGCTCAGTCGTGTCCGACTCTTTGCCACCCCACAGACTGTAGCCTACCAGACTTCTCTGTCCATGGGATTTTCCAGGCAATAGTACTGGATTGGATTGCCATTTCCTTCTCCAGGGCATCTTCCCAACCCAGGGCTCGAACCCGGGTCTCCCTCATTGTAGACAGACGCTTTACCGTCTGAGCCACCAGGGAGGTCTTGAGTTTGAGATTAATTCAAGCCAATTCAACTTAGTGAATATTTTTAAGCACATAATCAACTGTGATTAAGATGTAATATTTGGCTCATATGATGTCTCTTCTTCATACTAAATATGCTATTTTTTCTATATCATTTTTTATTTTATACTTTTAAAATGTGTTACATATAGTAATTTATTGGTAAAATATTAAAACACCAGGATATATAATAACTTAAATATCTTTGCTTTCAGATGATGTCAGAATCACCCAGAAATTTATAGAGGATAACATTGGATATATGTGAGTTCCTCTAAACTTGTTTTGATGATGATGGTGTTTATTATAAGCTTATCTGACATCTTCCAGAATTATTAATGCTAATATATTAATTAAGTACATGTCGTTAAAAAGTGAATACAGTATTAAAGAAAAATTCAGATGAGGCAATTGAATTATCAAGAAGTTATAAAACTTAGAGACTTCACATTTTGATAATTTTCTAAGGTTAGTCAGCAAGTGGGTGTTCCTATGAGATTTTGGTTGGACATAACTGAAAATTCTGCAGGTCATCATTGTGTACTCTGTGGACTGTTGCAGCACCATCATTGCATTTGCTCAATATATTCAGGAGGCATCCTTTGAAGAAGTAGAAATGTTGGTAAAAACCATGACAGAATACAGAGATAAATGCTTGGCTGACAGGACACTCCCAGCGTGTTCAAAATTAGCTGTAAGTAAATTGTTTGCAGTTCTTAAACAAACAAGCTTATTTGTCAACACTGAGAGAATTTTTGGCTTGAAAATACAGAGAGATGCTCTATGCTCTTGTTGTTACTTTGCCTGACTTCAGTGTTTAGGATAAGGCACTTTCTTAGGAGATGTGGCTGTTGCAGCACCATCATTGCATTTGCTCAATATATTCAGGAGGCATCCTTTGAAGAAGTAGAAATGTTGGTAAAAACCATGACAGAATACAGAGATAAATGCTTGGCTGACAGGACACTCCCAGCGTGTTCAAAATTAGCTGTAAGTAAATTGTTTGCAGTTCTTAAACAAACAAGCTTATTTGTCAACACTGAGAGAATTTTTGGCTTGAAAATACAGAGAGATGCTCTATGCTCTTGTTGTTACTTTGCCTGACTTCAGTGTTTAGGATAAGGCACTTTCTTAGGAGAGATGCAGTTCTGTGTATTGATGTGCAGGAGACTTGGCTGTGAGCTTGCAGTCCATGCCCTAAGTATACAGGCAGGAGGACTAAACCAATAGCCTGGCAAAGTGCACGGAAGTAAAGTTACCTTCTTTACCTGCCTCTCGATATGTACCCTACTGTCACACCCCCTTTTCTTGGCATCTTTCCAATAGAGTAACCAACTGCATCTCTAGAAAGCTATTACTAAACATTACCACTAAATACTTAACCAGCCCATTACACTCTGACCCTGTTACCTTGAGAGAGAGATAGGAAGAGGTTAAGGGGACTCAGGATAGGGTAGAGTTTTCCAAAGTGTAGGATGGTTGTCAAGGCTGTGGGTAGAGATGCTCTGCTGGTAATATTGGGAACATCCTGGAATCTCGTTCTCAAAGAGTGACACTCACCTCTCATTGTTTCCATTGTGTCATCTCAGAAGCCTGAAAAATGTTGCAATGAATAAAATGTGTCTTTTCCTTTTCTGTTGTCCAGAATGAGGTTTTACTGGAAAATATATGTGCCATGGAGGGACTGCCACAAAAGTATAACTTTTCACACTGCTGCCGTAAGGTTGACTTTGAAAGAAGACTCTGTTTCTTCCATAATAAGAAAGCCGATATAGGATTTTTGCCTCCTCTCCCTACTCTGGATCCTGAAGAGAAATGCCAGACTTACAAAAATAACAGGGAATCTTTTTTGAATAAGTAAGTTTAATTTAGTAGAAAAGTCATCTAATTGAAGAATTATTCTTAGGCTAAATTCAGTATCTATTCCAAAGGAACATAGCTGGGTGTACGGATCAATTAGTTTATTCAACATGCATTTGTGTGTCAGATTCTGTGGTCATTGTTGAGAAGATGGACAAGATATGAAACTTGCTTTCAAGATCCTTTCAATAATGTGTGTTTCTAATGGGATAAGCCCCAGAACCCAAGTGTATGCATGGTACGAAAGCAGCACTGGAGGAAATATATGGTCTTTCAAAAGGGAAGGTGCAGCTTTTACTAAAGATAAATATTAAGTCAATGGATGTTTAGCAGTGCAGTAGTTGCAGAAGCAGAGACTTTTTCTGGAAAGCTTAAATCACAAAGTTTTCTTTTTACATTAAGTGATTATGATCTCTGAATCTCAGATGGAGTCCGTATAGGTAGCTGTTCTTTGAGCGTGGACCATCTGGCGTCATGAGGAAGGAAAGAGAATAGCCAGGGCTTTGCATTCATGGTTAGAACTGCAATCGCAATTCTTATTTGGGAGTTGGCAACTGCAGTGGTATGACATTTTTGGAGACTCAGTAATGTTGCCTTCCTCTGAAGCCTTCAGTAATGGGAAATCCTTCTTCCTCTCATCTTTACTTTTGCAACTTGATCTTGTCTTTGTTAATCTTCTCTTTCCCTTCCCTTATCTACCATTCCTTCACTTCTTTCCTGCCCCCACCCCTTCCTTCCTTTTGAAGTTATGTTTATGAAGTTTCCAGAAGGAACCCTTTCGTTTTTGCTCCTACACTTCTAACTGTTGCTGCTCGTTTTGAGGAGATGACTGAAACATGCTGTGAAGAACCAGAAAAAGCTAACTGCTTTCAGACAAAGGTGGGCATTCCATTTATTCCATTTACTATTATATATATTCATTCCATTTAACAAAGGTAGGTATTACAGTTATGAAAAGGACAGGGAGTCACTTGAAATTGTAGATCTTTACTTAAGATTAAATTATCGCAAAAGAGTTTTTTTTTTTTTTTTTAAACCACTTATCAGCCGTTCTCTTGTCACTTTCCTTGTTTTTGCAACCCATTCACCACCTGCTAACTGATTTCTTATTACTTGAGACTTTTGAAAAACTGCCCATTTCTAGGGTCTCTCTTCTGGTTTTGTCTTCCTTGTAAATTGGAAGGAAACACTAGTGAGTAACTAACGAGGGTGAAAATAACATTTTATCTTCTATCTTGGACAAGTCCTAAACCATATAAGTGAATCATCCTGGTAGAGAGCGACAAGCTTACTCCATACTGCTCTTTCCAGCACGTGTAATTTAGTCATCAGGAAGACTGGCTCTGCCTTTATAATGTGCCACACATTTATATTTATTTTGATATACATATTTCCTGAGATTAAAAAAAAACCCCATAGGTTTTCTATTTCTGAGGAAACATTGGGATTGTTTGGTTGACATGTGGTTAGGAAATAAGAGAACAGTGGGATTTTTCCACTTACTTCAACAGAATTTTCTCTTTCTCCCTCAGGCAGAACCTTTCATATACTATTTAAAAGCGTTGTCTTCTTATCAAAAAAATGCCTGTGGGGCACTTATGAAATTTGGACCACAAATCTTACAATCTATGTGAGTTTTATAATCTATTTTTTGTTTCTATTTGGATTTTTTTGGTTTGTGTTCCATTTTTGTTAAATTATTGATGACTTTTTATTTATTCTCTTCTTAGATCCTCAGGGGTTTTGAGGTAGGGGTTAATCTGCTTGGATTGCTCAGAGCCAAGACATTAGATCAGGATGAGAGAAGCCGTGAAAGGTGGGGAGACCCCAGTGAGAAAGAAGGCTACTTCTGAGTTAGTTTTTGGTTAGTGGAATCTAAATGGGTCTGGGAGTTCCCAATCAGAGTTTTAAAACCTCTGAGTGCTTTAAGCATAACTTATCTACCCATCTTTGACTTTAATAACTAGGAAACTATCTTTTAGGGATACAGTTTATTTTACATCTTCAGCCAAGGAGCAATGGTACTAGCGCAATGTTTTGTGAGAAATTCTGAGATTTCAAATAGATCAGTTAAAAGAGGATGCTAGGATGAATTACCTGTGCCTGCCGTGGACTCACAAGAAGAAATAGTGGTCCTTAAAAAATGTGTTTTGCTATAACAATTGTGGAAGAGAGCATATCTTTCAGACCTTTTTCTCCCCCTAGTCCTAGAACTAAAACTCAAAATATCAACCTAGGATTTTCAAAATGATCATGTGGGCCAAGTAATGTATAAACAGTTATTTGGAAAAGCCATTGGTGAAAAAACAAGGATACCAATGCTTACTGCAGCTACTTATACTGTATTAGCAAAGAACTTCCTTTTGTCTATTTGCTGTTCAAGTTGTTTTAATGGTTTATCAATTCTGTTTCCAGAAACATTGCTATACTTAGTCAAAAATTCCCCAAGATTGGATTTAAGCAACTTACCTCCCTTCTAGAAGATGTTTCTTCCAAATATGATGGATGCTGTGAAGGGGATGTTGTGCAATGCATCCGTGGCAGGGTAAATATTCTATAAAACCAAGCAAAACTAGTGATTTCAGGGTGGCTATTTTTTATTCTGAAGTTGCCTTAATGTGTGGCTACTCACTACAATAAAATCATAATGTTAGTAAATTGGGAATAACAGATAGCACTACTATATATAAAACAGATAAACAACAAGGACGTCCTGTTTGGTACAGGGGGCTACATTTAATATCTTGTAATAGCTTCTAATGGAAATGGAAAAGAATCTGAAAAAATAATATGTAGTCTCTTACATATATGTTCAGTTTTATATATATATATGATTAAAACTAACACACATTGTAAAACACCTATACTTCTATAAAAATTAACTGTTAAATAATAATATGAACCAAATAAAATAAAAAATAAAGTATTAACTAATGAGGCCAAATAAAGCATTGGCATTTAGATGTGTATAAGAGACAGCATGTCCACTGAGTCAATGATGCTATCCAACCATCTGGTCCTCTGTCATCCCCTTCGCCTCCTGCCTTCAATCGTTCCCAGCATCAGGGTCTTTTCTAATGAGTTGGGTCTTTGTATCAAGTGGCCAAAGTCTTGGAGCTTCAGCTTCAGCATCAGTCCTTCCAATGAATATTCAGGATTGATTTCCTTTAGGATTGACTGGTTTAACCTCCTTGCAATCCAAGGTACTCACAAAAGTCTTCTTTAGTACCACAGTTCAAAAGCATCAATTCTTCAGTGCTCAGCCTTCTTTATGGTCCAACTCTCACATCCATCCATGACTACTGGAAAACCCACAGCTTTGACCTTACGGACCTTTGTCAGCAAAGTAATGTCTTTGCTTTTTAATATGATGCCTAGTACCCACTTTACTGTAGAATATCATATACATTCTACATTGATTAGAGTCACCTGCACTATGAGAGTATTTAGGAACTCAAGGTCCAGGGGAGATGTTTTAGTTATCATTGATTGCTTCATAGTAACCAGTTAAACACTTTGAAAAAGTAAAGACTCCATGAAAATAGCCTATATGAATAAATACAAATCTGTTCTGATAAGTATATGCTTATTGGAAAGGAACCAGTGGTGTTAGACTAGTTCAGAGATCACCTAAATATCTGTGTCTGGCTAGCATCATAGTTTTGGAAAAGGTGATGGCACCCTACTCCAGTACTCTTGCCTGGAAAATCCCAAGGACAGAGGATGCCGGGTGGGCTGCAGTCCATGGGGTCTTGAAGAGTTGGACACGATGAGCGACTTCACCTTCACTTTTCACTTTCATGCATTGGAGAAGAAAATGGCAACCCACTCCAGTGTTCTTGCCTGGAGAATCCCAGGGATGGGGGAGCCTGTGGGCTGCTGTCTATGGGGTCACACAGAGTCAGACACAACTGAAGCAACTTAGCAGCAGAAGCAGCATCATAATTTACACTACCATCAGCATGCTTGGTATCTCTTGCTGGGCACAACTGTAGCATTAAATCACTTAACAATGAAACTTCATACTACTTTTCCAGTCATACCTGTTATCTAGCATGGAAACTCTGCTTGTGTTTGATGGTTGTGACTGGGGAGCCATCAATAGTAAATCTAAAGTCTGATGAGTTTGAGATTGAAAGTGTAAGTGTAGTTGCTCAGTCGTGTCCGACTCTTTGCCACCCCACAGACTGTAGCCTACCAGACTTCTCTGTCCATGGGATTTTCCAGGCAATAGTACTGGATTGGATTGCCATTTCCTTCTCCAGGGCATCTTCCCAACCCAGGGCTCGAACCATTTTTTTTTTTTTAGTAATTTTTAAAATTAGTCTTACTGTTTTAAATTCAAAATAAAGCATCATGCTCATTAGATAACTTGAATTTTGGAGTATGAAGATATATACATTTTATTTCAAGCAATGGACAATAGAGGTCCCCAAGAATTATTTTGTCCTTAAATTTATTGCAATGAAAAGCAGTCTCACTCACTGTTTATTTGTGTATTATTTGGTCACTTATAGGGATGTTGGTTTTATAATATTGAATATAATGTACTGAATTAGGATATAATTGAAGAGTTTTCTGTGAAGTTTGGACCTGAGACTAAGGAATCATATTATATTTTTAATATCCTTTTTTTAGATGGCTTTATGTAGAAATAAGAGCAACTGAATAGTATACTTCATTCAAAACAGAAATGAAATTTCAGACAATAAGTGATGTGTTGCCCCGAATAATGATGGCCTTAGGTGAGATGTATATTTGTCTGCAAAGATGGACTCCCTGGTTCTGCGTGGTTTGCTGGAAACATGGTACAAACCTCCATTCCATTTCTCATTTCAGCCTAGAGCTCCATCTCATTCCCACCTTCAGTGTTCCCCAGAATAAGAGTCCACGTAGGGGAACAGCTTGAGCAGAGTCAGAGTGTCTGGAATAGTCCAGTGTTTTGATGAAACTCATTGTAGTTCATGTGAAGCTGGAACAGAGAGTAGGAGAAATGTGCAGACTCATTCTGAAGAGTCTGGAGGAAGAAACAGGGGTTAGACCACCTTTAAGAAAGTTCCAGCTAATATGTAATAAATGTATGAGTCTATTTTTCATAATTATATCATCTAAAATCCTAAGAAATCAAGCTTGCATTAAAATGAAAGGTCACTATATTAAATCAATGCAAAATTTAATTAGCTATCAAATTAGTTGATGAAACAATTCTAGATGTTATGGTTGGTTCTGCATTCTATTTACGAAGGAGAATCTAGCCCTGAAGAACTTATGAAAATAAAGTCATTTCTCATTCTTATTTGATACAGAGCAAGGTTATGAGCCATATTTGTTCAAAACAAGATTCCATCTCCAGCAAAATCAAAGACTGCTGTGAAAAGAAAATACCAGAGCGTGGAGAGTGTATCATTTACTCCAATAAAGATGATAGACCAAACGACTTATCTTTAAGAGAAGCAAAATTTATTGAAAGTGACAATGTGTGTGAGAAACGAGATGCTGACCAAGCGAACTTCATGGCTGAGTAACATACCTCTATATTGACATTTATAAGGCAAACAGAAACTTATGACTTGATCTATTTTGGTTAAGTTGGGTGGAAGATATAGGAACCATTTAAATCGTTGGGTATACCACATAATTTTTAAAAATCATGATTTTAGATTGTAATCTTTTTACATTATTTTAGAAATTGCAACTGCGCTATGACAGTGATGGCTAACATTTATTGAGTACTTGATATGTGCCAGACAGTGGGCTAAGTACAGATTATCTATTTCAATTTTCACAGCAGTCATGTAAAATAAGCATGATTTCTGCCAATTTTCAGAAGAGCAAACTGAAGTACAGGGAAGTTAAGCAATTTGTTAAGGTTCACAGTTAAATATGGCAGACTAAGGATATGATCCAAGAGGTCTGACCTAAGAATTTGCAGGCTTATCTGCCACATTCTCCCCTGCCTTCTCCCCCAACTCCCATCACTGTTTAGCTGACTTGGAAGTAAAAGGACTAGATTTAAATCCTGGTAGAATCATCAGGACAAGTTAACCTGTCTGTATTTTAGGAATTGTATATAAAATTCATATGAGAATATTTAGTCATTCAAAGTTTGTCAGTAATAACTCTGGGTTGACCAAAAAGTTTGTTCAGATTTTTTTCTATAAGATGTTATGGAAAATCGCAAATGAATTTTTTGGCCAACTCAATATAATCCAGGGGCTTTACCAAGTTCAACAAGAGTTTTGCCTCCAATAAGCTTTCATCAATAGAAGTGTGATGTGGAAAGAGACAGGCTCATAAATATATGAGTGCAAGAAACACTCTTTAATTTCTGAAAGCAGTAGACCACAGGCAATATGAGGATAGAAGAAGTCCTTGGGAACTCTGAAAAGTCTTGATGGGGACGAGGTACTTGAAGAAATGTTGATAATTTGGATAGAAGGGGTAGAACACTGATAGGGGTGTGAAACTGCACGGTGTGTATGTGGTTGTGCTAGGGTCTCTGCAGTGAGAGAAGAGGGTAGGGAGAGGCACATGGGGTCAGATCATCCAGATATGCTAAGTAACGAGATGCCACCGAAGGGTTTTCATCGAAGAATAAGGAAGGACAAAATCACTTTTGTCTTTTAGAAACTTCATCTGGAATGAATCCCAGTTTGGGGCTTAGGTGGTTGGTAAGTAGTTTTCAGACTCAATGAGATGGGAAGTATGGGGGAAGGTCTGTGGGAAAGAGAAACTATTTGTATTTGACCACATTGATTTCCCAGGTGGCGCTAGTGGTAAAGAACAGTGCAGGAGACGTAAGAAATGAGGGTTCGATCCCTGGATTGGGTAGATCCCCTGGAGGAGGGCATGGCAACCCACTCCAGTATTCTTGCTTGGAGGATCCCATGGACAGAGGAGCCTGGCAGTCTACAGTCCATTGGGTTGCAAAGAATTGAACACGACTGAAGCAACTTAGCCCACGTGCATTGACCTTGAGATGCCTATGAGGTAATGCAGTGGAAATATCATAAGAGGATTTTATATATGAAGCTGGAATTCTAGAAGGATGTCTGGATTGAAGATACAAGTTATTGAATACTTAACCAAATTTTCAGTGCTTTGCATCTCTTAATCAATTTAATTTTCAAAACAAACTTCTGTGGTTAGAATACTTTCCTCAATCATCATTTTTGCAAGCAAGGAAACTGAAGCACAGAGGTTAAGTAACTTGCTCCAAAGTCACACAACGAATATCTGGTAGAGCGAGGGTTCAATCCAGATTCCTGTTCTTATAACCACTGAGCACTATTGCTTCTCATGAATCATGGATGCTCAGTCAAATTAAGCTAAATCATTGATGCAGTGCATTTCACTTGTACCTGACACAGACTTGCTAAATGGAAGCAGTTTTCATCCTTATCCACATTTCTTATCATCTCCATCATCATCACCATGACAACCAAGATAGGGTGGGAAGCATGGGGAGAAACAAGAGCAGCGATGAACATGCTGAACCAGAAACGGTTTACGGTGCAGTTTTTCTGGCTGCCAGACCTCAGTGGATCTGCCACACTAAGGGTTTTCTTCCAGGAGTTTTTGTTCACAATATTTTGGCGGTGAGATTTTTAGGTGCAATTTTATTTCTGAGGAAAAGTCCATGGCTTTTATGAAATATTAAGGGGAGCCCTTGATTCTCTGAAGTTAAACATCACTGCTTTAGAGACTATATCTCACAACTGGGACTGAGAAGGTAAATGGAGAAGAGGAGAGATGTTAGAAAGGCCAAGATTAATCAAGAGAAAAAGGCTACAAGACAAAAAGAGATGACAAAAGTCCCTTGAAAAACTTCTGTGACGTATGATTCTCACAAAACATAGATCATTTCTACTAATTCGAAAGAATAAAGATGATATTTCTATGAAGAAAACTGTAAATAGCACAGGGTAGTTAAAGAAAACAGTTCTCTTGAGAAAAGAGTTGGCTTGGTTTAAAAAGTCAAGTAGGCGTCCTCTGGGACCTAGGTTCAAATTTTACAAAGTGAAAGTGTTAGTTGCTCAGTCGTGTCTGGCTCTTCCTGACCTCTGGACTGTAGCCTGATAGGCTTCTCTGTCTAAGGCTCCAGGCAAGAATACTGGAGTGGGTAGCCATTCCCTTCTCCAGAGGAATCTTCCTGACCCAGGGATGGAACCCAGGTCTACCTGCATTGCAGGCGGACTCTACTGTCTGAGCCACCAGGAAGCCAATAGCCAAGTGCTTTACTGGGCTGAGACAGTTTCCTCAGCTGTGAAATACTACTTATCTTGAGGGCTAAGTGAAATTAAATGAGACAGTATTTTATAAAGGCTAGGAAGCCAATCTTTGTCTCCTATGCCCAAAGCTTGATCCAATGCCTCGCACCTACTAAGGGCTTAATAAGTGTTAGCCTCTTCCTTTCCCTTTCCCACTTTGTCCTCTAATCACACCCACCTGTACCCTTATAATGCCTCACTGAGGCCATGGAAATGGCTGCCAGTGATTTGGACCTGCAGGGGTGATTACTCCCATAACTGACAAGTGACAGGATGAAGTAATGGGCAAAGTCTGCTCCACAATCTCCCCCCAGATGCACCAGGAGTGAGGAGAAGCCATATTCCCCAAATCTCAAGATGGAGGGCGAATGCATTTTCCAACAGAATTATACTTGATATGTATTTCCTAAAGTATTGGTAGCATGATCTACTATTTCTGATGCTTTATGGATAAAAGTATTTTAACAATGAATGATAAACACCGCTAACCATTCTATCCCTCCAAGTAAAAGGCATTGCTATTTTAAAACATAATATGGAAGAAAATCTTCCATGGTCTCTTTTGTCAAAATGTCCTCTTAAGCCAATCCTTCGCCAGAGAAAGATGAAACAGGATTTGAAGGAGACTCAGTAATAAAAGGTCTCCCCAGAGTAAAAGATAGCAGGAGTTGGTGTTTTGCTCTTTCTTGAAGTTCTAATGTACAAAATATTTTACACATCACAGGTTTCTTTATGAGTACTCAAGGAGACATCCAGAACTGTCCACACCAGAGCTGTTAAGAATTGCTAAAGTGTATGAGGATCTCCTGAAAGAGTGTTGTAACATGGAAAACCCTCCTGAGTGTTACCGTCGTGCGGTAGGTTCCATCCTAGTAGGCTCAGAGAGTTAAACAAGCAAAACAGCAAACACTTAAAAACTATCAAATTTTATTGTGGTTCAGAGGGTAGAAAATGTGATTGACCAATCTGAGTCTATCTAAAATGCAGTGTAAACTGATCACTGCGAAGACCAACATCATCTCTTTGGGTTACACATAATGTTTAGAACTATGAATCCTGTGTGTTGAAGTAAAAAACTCTTCTGATTAAACATTTGTTTTTATTTATGTGCTCTTGTGTTTTCTTGAGCCATCTTGGATTTTTTATGATCATAAAAATAATAAATGATTATTAAAGGTGATTAAGAAATTACTAAAATTTATAAAGGGAAAATTAAAAATTTTCTGATTCTGTCCTCAATAAATACCTTTAATTAACATTTTTTCATTTTTTCTATGCATATATGAATCTATGCTACCTAGAAAGTTATTACCAGCATATAGTCCAATATAGTGTTGAAAAATTTCATTTCATCCCCACCTTCACCAACACTGCACATGAAAATTAACTTTGCTAAATAGTGACTGTGTTTTAAGAATTTAGTTGACTTTTGTAACTTTTTATTTTATATTGGAATATAGTTAATTAAAAATGTGATAGTTTCAGGTGCATAGCATAGTGATTCAATTAAACATTTAAGAATATATTTTATAATAGAGCTAAGCTTTTCCTATATGATTTTAGCTACTGTATTTATAATTTCCTGTGAACAGTTTGTTCACATCTTTTACTGATATTCTTGTTGAAATTAGTGTGTTTTTAATATCAGTTCATATGCATATTTGTGTGTTACATAAATTAATTATTTGACATTTTTGATTTGCTTCTCATTCAATTAATATATGTTGCTTTGCTTTGCTTAAAAAATTACCCCCACTTGCCAAAAATGTCAGTTTATACCCATTCAAAATTGAGCAAGAAGTAAGAAGACTTGAGTTTTGTCCAGCTTTGCCACTGTCCCTAACGAGGAGGTCTGTTCCTGATCCTTAAATGGAGCATAGTGCTAGAAAAATCTTTTTATTATATGAAGATACAATTCATCCTTCAGCATCCATCCACTGGTGTGTAGTTTTCTCCCTGGTAGCCACTTAGTTGGTGTCCAACTATGTGAGAGTTTGTCAAATATTTGAGGACAATTATTGGAGGTTTTAAGTTCCAATTCTAAATGATTAAAAAGATGGTATAAAAAAGATATATGAGATTAAAAGTGTTCTGCAAGCTACACTTGCCTATTGGGTAATTCTAGGCAAATCACTTGACTTCACAGGACCAGATGACTTCTCTGGCCACTTTAAAGGGAAAATCTATGTGATCATTTTCAGCATCAGATTTGAATTCCACTTTGTAGCCTTTAAAGCTCTATAAAATATACAAGGTAATAATGATGAAAATTTAAATTTCTGCATTTTGGCAAACACTATATCTATATATCTAACTATAATTTAAAAGATTCAAATTCTAACATAATATACAGAAAACTACCCTCAACTTAGTGACTAATTTATGATAATGATAGTTTGAAAATACTATGTAAGTATAAAAAAAATTAGACAAGTCAACATCAATCTTATGATTAAATTTATGATTAGATAAAATGTTCAAAAGCATGATTGTTCTTATTTTCAGGAAAACAGATTCAACGAGACAACAGAGAAAAGCCTCAAGATAGTACAACGAGAATGTGAACATTTTCAGAATTTGGGGAAGGATGACTTGAAATACCAGTAAGTTGTTCGAACAAGCAGGTTAACCCTTGTGACCGGGATAAAATAAAGATGGCGACAAAGTATCAAAAATTTAGCTCAGCCCTTTTGTGATGAATTCATCAATCTGGGAAAGAATAATATCACAAGAGTTAAGAATTCACATTGAGCTGTCATTTTAAAACTTTATCAGAAATCAGGCTAGGAATGGAAGAAATGTAGGATTTTGGACAAATTGATTATCTACTGCTTTAGTTTTTGTTTAGACTTATCTTTTTTCTTTCAATTCAGAAATGGTGGATTTTGCCCCATTTCAGGCAGGGGGAATGGAATGCAGCAAACTTCAGGTTGTTATGTTTTCCCAAGGAAAAGATGCTCTTCCCAAGATTTAAGCCCATTTTATGGAGTTTAAAGAAATAATTTTGGATTTGCTTAACACTTTAATATTTGTTTTTAAAGTTCTTTCTGAATATTCATGAATACTATGAAGTTTTTTCTGAATTTTTAAAATTAATTGCCATGCTAATGTATTGTGCATTGAAACCAAACATCTTCAAAACAAAACACAGCTTAAAAAATATGTTTTCACTATTTCTAGTTGGATTGTTAGCTGGGAACTCAGCCCATGAAAGATCTTTGTTTCTTTCTTCCTTCATCTCAGATTATCTTTTTCCAACACGTGTTTATTAAATTTTCCCTTTGAAATGTTTATTTACCATGCAAGGGATTTCAATAGGATTTTACATTCTAGCTAGCCAAGATGCTTGCTACCAAGGCGCTCCTATCATCACAGATGACACATGATGGGCAAATCTGATAGTTTCTGAATTGTCATGAAATTAGAAGGAAGCCCATATTCAGAGATCTATAGGAGGCAGGAGGCAGGAAAAGGGGGGGTGAAGAGACTGATCTCTACCGTTTTATGAGAGAGCTGAGGTTCACATTGCCCTTCCATTGGTTGTCCCTAGCCTTGCAGGGTTGGGGTTTCAGGTGGCTTATCAAGGGATGAGCTTCTGCTTTTGTTCAGAACAGACATCTGCTCTTTCAGCTACCTCATCAATCTCACGAAGCTAGCCCCTCAGCTCTCCACTGAAGAACTGACCTTTCTTGGCAAGGAAATGGTGATAGCTCTGACCACCTGCTGTACCTGAGTGAAGAGTTCGCCTGTGTTGATAATTTGGTGAGCCTGGCCCACATACCTGACTGTTCTTAAAAAGAAAAAAAAAAAAAAAGGATACCTGCACTCATTGATTTAAAAGTGATTGTCTGTCTTCCTCTCTCCATTATTTTTAACACTGTTAAGCAAGGAATGTCAAGTTTTATTTTTATTTCTAGCTCTCTGTGTCAAAATCCTGAGGAACTAAAGAGAATGTTTTGAATAGTTGCTTGGGGGTCTCCAGATCATCTTTCTTACTTCTTCTTCTTTTTTTTTTTTGACTGCACTGAGGCTTAGTTGCTGCATGTGAGCTTTCTTTACTTGCAGCGAGTGGGGGCCACTCTCCAGTTGTGGTGTATGGGCTTCTCATTGTGGTGGCTTATGTTGTTGCAGAGCAAAGGTTGTAAAGCATGGGCTTCAGTTGGAGTGGACGAGCTTAGCTGCCCTGCAGCAAGTGGGATCTTAGTTCCTGGACCAGGGATCAAACCCGTGTCCTATGCATTGACAAGCTAACTCTTAACTACTGGACCAACAGCCAAGTCCCATTTCCTCTTATTTATACTAGAAGTAATTTGTTAGAGCAAATGACTTGGAATCATAGTATTGTTTCAGGATGACAGAGAAAAACTTCATAATTTTAAGCAACATTATAAATTCTCCTTCTTGTCCCACCATGTCAGTAGGAGAATTGCTGCTTCCAGTCCAGTTTGGGTTAAGCATATTTCTTTAGGTCTGAGCTGGCCCATATGTGGAGGACATCCCAGGAGGGGACTAAATCTAAGGGTCACTGTGTCCTGGGGATGCTTTCAGTTAGCTGTTTGCAGCTCTCAGCTCAAAGACACAAATTTATATATACATTAAGCTTAATCTACAGGAATTTAAATTACTATGGCTTGAATTTTTGTTATAATGCTATTTAGTACTTCAGCTTCTATTTTTTTTTCTTTTGTGCATAGTGTCACGTTATGGTTGCAGAGGCTTTTCTAAGTTGACAGTGATATTAGAACAAACTAAAATTCATCTGCCATATTTCAAAACTCCATTGCAACTTTCATTGGTACAGGTGGATTTAGTTCTTGGAGAGTTATGTGGAATAAATGAAAATCGAAATATCAACCCTGCTGTGGACCAGTGTTGTAAAACAAATTTTGCCTTCAGAAGGTCCTGCTTTGAGAGCTTGGAAGCTGATAAAACATATGTGCCACCATCTACCTCTCAAGGGTTAATTACCTTTCACACAGACTTGTGTCAGGCTCATAACGAGGAACTCCAGAGGAAAAAAGACAGGTACCAACCTTCTCTTCTCCTCATCATTTTCTTCAGGCTGAAGACACATCACGTTTTAATGAAAAGGTTTATTGTAATAGATGTGTGATCTTGATGTTATAATCCTGTTCCTTCTGTCAAACTGTCCAGTCTATCTAGTTATAAAACTTAGTCTTTTCCTTTGCTAGAGATTTGGAGTGTCCAGACTGTGATTTGGAAATGTGAGTGAGGGTGGCCACAAAAAGGCTCACAGGAGGTTCATAATGAATCAGATTTTCTTGAGAGAATGTCACAGATGCTTGCTCCAAGAATCTCTCTTAATGTTTGAAGATATGAGAGGCCCAAAAGGGATAGGAATTTTGCTTTTGTTTTCTCAGGCAATGCTATAAATGCCAAAGAAACAGATTTTTTTTTGGATGTAGGCAGTGTCTGTATCAAGTGGAGCGGAGACAGAATTCAGTTACTGAGGAAGAGAGAATGCTTTGAAATGAATTTTCTAGAAATATCAAAAGTCACATATTCTACAATATTGTGCACAGTGAAGACTTACTAGATGTTCTCACATTTGATATAATTTTGTCCATAATTACATAAGCCTCTAAAGATGTTATCATGGAATCCATTCAAAGTGTTTAGCAGGAAGGTTTCAGGACTTCTTTTCAAAAGTAGAATATTTTAACTTTTTCAGTTCAGTTCAGTTCAGTTCAGTCGCTCAGTCACATCTGACTCTTTGCAACCCCATGAATTGCAGCACGCCAGGCCTCCCTGTCCATCACCATCTCCCAGAGTTCACTCAGACTCACATTCATTGAGTCAGTGATGCCATCCAGCCATCTCATCCTCTGTCGTCCCCTTCTCCTCCTGCCCCTAGTCCCTCCCAGCATCAGAGTCTTTTCCAGTGAGTCAACTCTTCACATGAGGTGGCCAAAGCACTGGACTTTCAGCTTTAGCATCATTCCTTCCAAAGAAATTCCAGGGTTGATCTCCTTCAGAATGGACTGGTTGGATCTCCTTGCAGTCCAAGGGACTCTCAGGAGTCTTCTCCAACACCACAGTTCAAAAGCACCAATTCTTCAGCACTCAGCCTTCTTCACAGTCCAACTCTCACATCCATACATGACCACAGGAAAAACCATAGCCTTGACTAGACGGACCTTAGTCAGCAAAGTAATGTCTCTGCTTTTGAATATACTATTCACCTAAATGGAGATTTCAAAGATACAATTCTATAACAAGCTTTTTGGAGATGAGGGGTTCCAGAAAGAAACTGTTAACTGATTCTGTTTGACATCCTTGGGTCACAGGTTTCTTGTCAACTTAGTGAAACTGAAGCCTGAACTTGTAGGAGAGGAACTGCGGTCATTGCTGACGGATTTCACGAATGTGGTGGGGAAGTGCTGCAAAGCCCAGGAGCCTGAGGCCTGCTTCAAGGAGGAGGTATTTCCGCTCTTTTCTCTGGAATTCAACTGGTATTCCTGGTCAAACAAAGAAAATGAACTCCCCACAGGACCCTGCTTCCTCCTTGCGATGTCTCCCTCCAAGTCCATCCATGTTGTTGCAAATGGCAAAATTCCATCCCTTTTTATGTCTGAGTAATATTCCATTGTGCATACATATCACATCCTCTTTATTCACTCATCTGTTGATGGACATTTAAGGTTGCTTCCATATTATGACAATTATAAATAATGCTACTATGAACATTGGTCTACATGAATCTTTCCATTAAAATTTTTATTTATTTGGTTGTACCAAGTCTTAGTTGTAGCATGTGGGGCTTACTTCCCTGACCAGGGATTGAACCCAGGCCCCCTGAATTGGAAGTGCAGAGTTTTAGTCACTGGGCCACCAGGGAAGTCCCTGGGCTGCATGTATCTTTTCAAATTAGTGGGGAAATTTTTATTTATTTGGTTGTACCAAGTCTTAGTTGTGGCATGTGGGGCTTACTTCCCTGACCAGGGATTGAACCCAGGCCCCCTGAATTGGAAGTGCAGAGTTTTTTTGATTTATATCTCTGGGTCATAAGACAGTTCTATTTTTAGTGTTTGGAAACCCTTGTACACTGTTGGTGGGAATGTAAATTGGTGCAGCCACTGTGGGAAAACAGTACGGAGGTTTCTCAAAATTTTTCTTATATGTTTTTATTTCTATTTTTTTCTCTCTCAGAGTCTGAAATTGGCAGCCAAAAGCCAGGCTGCTTGAAAACCATTAAGTAAAACCCACCTAAGGTAATGCCTTCTATCTCAAGCAAAGGCTAAATGTATTGGTAACTTCTTTGGTCGTTTATGCTTTTCCCCTCTCATGCTTCACTGCTGATTTCTAGTTCATCCCCTAGGCCTTGCACGAACATTTCTGGTTTATCCCCCTGGCCTTGCGCTAACAAACCCCATACTGGTCCTGTAGTGTGTCTCTGGGTGTCAGTCACTCTTGACGGCTGGGAGGGCTCTACTGTGTTTGTGCTAGCATTGTCTTCCTGTCCCAGCAGCTTTCTGAATATAAAGACATCCACTCTTCTGCCTTCCTGCTACTGCACTCAGATGTCTGGACCAGAAAAGAAAGGCAAAGATCTACTAATATGAAAATTCATAGAGGGAGGTGGGGGCTGGGATGGGCAGACAGGCCTCAGTAACTTGTTCTAAGAGCCTTACTACAGGATTTACATAAAAGAAAAGTGATATGTTTGTGATTTCAAAAAGGTATAAAATGGATCCCTTTCCCCCTGTAGTTTTTGAAAGACTTATTCACAAATGTTAGGAACAAAAGCTTGAGTAGGTATAGCAATGAAGTTCAATGTCAGGAAAGAGAGACCTCAACACGGCCCCTTGCCTCCCCACCACCTGGCCAGAGGGCAGGTTTGCATCTATAAAAGGCAAAACATAGTTACCATTAAGAGTTTTTTTTATGGCTTTCTAGAAGGCAATGGCACCCCCACTCTAGTATTCCTGCCTGGAAAATCCCATGGACAGAGAAGCCTGGTAGGCTGCAGTCCATGGAGTCGTTGAGGGTTGGACACGACTAAGCAACTTCACTTTCACTTTTTACTTTCATGCACTGGAGAAGGAAATGGCAACCCCCTCCAGTGTTCTTGCCTGGAGAACACCAGGGACAGGGAAGCCTGGTGGGCTGCCATCTATGGAGTCACATAGAGTCGGACACGACTGAAGCGACTTAGCAGCAGCAGCAGCAGCCCATGTGTATGGGATATCTACAAGGCGATGGCACCCCACTCCAGCACTCTTGCCTGGAAAATCCCATGGATGGAGGAGCCTGGTGGGCAGTCCACGGGGTCGCGAAGAGTCAGACACGACTGAGCGACTTCACTTTCACCTTTCACTTTCATGCTTTGGAGAAGGAAATGGCAACCCCCTCCAGTGTTCTTGCCTGGAGAAAACTCTTGCCTGGAAAATCCCATGGATGGAGGAGCCTGGTGGGCAGTCCACGGGGTCGCGAAGAGTCAGACACGACTGAGCGACTTCACTTTCACCTTTCACTTTCATGCTTTGGAGAAGGAAATGGCAACCCCCTCCAGTGTTCTTGCCTGGAGAATCCCAGGAACGGGGGAGCCTGGTGGGCTGCCATCTATGGGGTCGCACAGAGTCGGACACGACTGAAGTGACTTAGCAGTAGTAGTAGCCATGTATATGGCATTCTATCATTTCATATTCCTTTGCTGCACAAGATACTGTTTTTTCTTTCCAGGTTTCTGAGAAAAGAGAGGAAGATCAACTTACCTACTTCCTAGCTGTGCTGTTGTGAATTTCATTTTTTGAAAAGAATACAGTAAACAGATTCTTCTGTACCTGTTGTCTGAGATAATGTTACTGCAGCAAGAAATAAATAACAACATTATAAAGTTATTTCTCAAAGACTAATGTCATGTGTCAACTTGTTAACAAAATGAAACAACCGAGTCATTCATTCCATCAGCATCATTGGTTCACTGGTTAAATGTACTTCTTTTTTTATAAAAATATTTTTTAAAATTTTTTCTTTTAAAATTAATTTTTATTGGAGTATACTTTGATTTTCAGTTTCATGCATTGGAGAACGAAATGGCAACCCACTCCCATGTTCTTGCCTGGAGAATCCCAGGGATGGGGAAGCCCGGTGGGCTGCCGTCCTTGGGGTCGCACAGAGTCGGACACGACTGAAGCGACTTAGCAGCAGCATCAGCATAGTTGCTTTACAATGTTGTGTTAATTTCTACTGTACAGAAAAATGAATAAATCTATGACTTTATGGGAGACAGGACTCTGAAATAGCAATTCTGTGGGCAGAGTACTCACAGTTTCTGTTCTTGCTGCTACTGGGAAGAAAACGGGGTGTTGTGGGCTTGTAGCGTGCCTCCAGCTCCACCTCCCCCTCCTATTACTAGCTGGGATTGAATGTTTTCAATGTAAATACATTGTGTGGGTACTTCTAATGTATTACCTCATTTAATCCTAACAACTCTATGAAATAAACATTTTTTATTCCTGTCTTACAGATAGGGAAACTGAGGCTTGGGGAAATAAATGAATTTGTTCAATGTCATATAATTAGTAATTAGCAGAACCAAAAGCTTAAATTGAACCCTTTAATTCCAGAACAATATTCTTAGCCAAGTATACATTACCTCCTAGGTAAGGCTATGTCGTGGGTGCCCTATAAAATCTGTTCTTCAGAAAGGGGGGAATGGGCCAAGGCATCAGCAACCGTGGTTCTTTTCTCCCTCCATTCCGCATCAAAACTGCTGTTATTTTGGAACTGTAAGTGATTGACAGTGACATCTAAAGAGGGGGAATGGTGGGAACTGGGAAGCCAGGAAGTGAAGGTTGGCTGTGGGCCCATGGCTTGATGATCCCGGCTGTTCTCTAAACTTTTAAGGCTTTTTAGTATTTCAGTGTCTGAAAAAAAAGATGATGACTGTCGAAGATATAATACATGAAAATATTGAGTTCTTTTAGTTTACCATTTAGAGCACAGTATTTGGGATTCTTACTCATTTATTCAACAAATATTTATTATTAGATCCTACTGTGTTAGACATTGCACAATATAATCCAATATAATGCAAATATAACCAAATATAAGCCAATTAGGCATCATTCTTATGTCTACTGGGCAGGGGAAAAGACAGTAAGCAATCGCATATGATGTCATAGGTGCAGGATGGAAAAAGGGCCTCACTGTGGAAAGATGTGGCAATGGCATTCCATCCCAGCTGAAACTGCAGGTGGGAGGGGAATAGAAGGGAGTTATATTCCTACTACTATTGACTTGCTATATGGCCTCAGACACAAGTTGCCTACAATCTAAGACCTCCATTTCTTGGTGTAGGGTGGAAGGATAATCACTCCATCACAAAGGCTTTAGAAAGATGTAATAAATTACTATATAAAGTACCTAAATACAATGACCAGTAGACAGTAGGTGTTTAAGTCGTGAAGCTAATTTTTCTTTCTACCATTTTCCCAAACACTCTTGTTTATTGTCAAGGATGACAAGGAAGAAAATTTTACTGAAATAATGAATAATAAGTTTAGCAAACAGAAGTGAAACAGAGTGCATTTTGCAAATTCAATTTTGCACCTGATAGTGGCCTCCTATGTGTCCAGTGCTGTGCTAAGAGCCACAGATATGAAACCAAAGACCCAGGGACCGCTGCCATTACAAGACTATAATCATAGAGGAAACTGCCATACAACTCCCTCTACTGATGTGCCGAAGAACACAGTGATAAAAGACAGGTAACCAGTGTGATGGAAAGAAAGGAGGGATAGAACTGGATTTTTCAGAAGTCTTGGTTTGCCTGGAAAGAGAGGATATGGAACAAAAGCAAGTCATACTGACTCTGTATGCTCAGACAGAGCTCTTACCAATGACTAGAACATAACTGGACTCAGTCGATGCAGGAAGACTTGTAGTACTAGAAATGTTTGTAAATATCATCAGCCTCATGGTACTATAATGAGGGCCAAGACTGCACGTACATGAGCAGTCACTACCCAGGTTTTCAGCAGGATCTAGGGATCCAGCTTTGGTTTTTCTAAGGTTCCTTCAAACTCTATTTCTATAATTTGGACAAGAATTAGGTTTGTGGTAAAAATATTTATTAAAAATCATCATTGTGTCTTACACTTGCACACCTTCCATTTTTTTATCTTAAAGGTCAGTGTGGAGATCTTCCTCTCTTGAAGAACAAACTCTGTGCCATCTTTTGAATTCTATCACAAAATCCATTCCTTAGCCTTTGCTAAATAATCCCCACAACCTGTCTTTCCTCTAATCTAAAATTCCACTATCAGTCACTACTAAAGAATTTAACTCCTTCTATGTTTTAAAGAATCTCTTACTGTGAGAAGGGGATGCTTATGAGAAGTTAATTTTGTCCAAAAACTTCTTTTTAAAGAGAAACTAGTTTAGCACACATAGAACAGTTTTTTTAAAGTGCCAGCTCCAGTCAGTTAATGGGGCTGTCCTGTGGCATGGTGCTGTGAGTGATTCTAAGGCTTAGTCATAGAGAAAGAGGAATGTCTACAATGGGTGACCATCTGAAAGCAGTCACCCAAAGCATTGTCATCACTGGAGTGATAGGTCCATTTCCGGCAGCCCCAGGAAGCTTAGAGTATGGTCTCAAGGGAGCCACTCTAAGGATGCAAGACAGAAAGAGATGTTGAACATGAGGACTGTTTACAGAACCCTGGAAAGCCTATGGACATCTGGCAAGGGAGTCTTCCCTTGTGTGGTTTTCTACCACACAAGTCATCCATATTCTTTACCACAAGCTAACATGTCCAAAAACTAAATGATGACAGATTTGTTGTTGTTTTTCAAGCAAATGTATCTCTCTCGCTTATGACATTTTTTTTTTCGCCTAGGAAACCAGAAATAAGATTATGTGGGTAGTAAAATCACGCAATGGACTACCAGCCTTGAAGATTATCTGATCCAAACCCTCCATTTATAAATGAGGAAACTGAGGACAGGAATGGTTAAAGTAGTAACCAGTGGTCTCCCATTTCCAAAACTTTGGGGCTTTAAGTTTAGCTTGAACTTCTAAGTTAATCCGTAGTCACCAGTGTCCTACCCTAGACTAAAGAACTGGATTATAGGCAAAGCAGAAAACAGCCGAGAGATGTTGGTATCTCAACTTTAACTACTAGCTCTTGGATGGTGTGAGCTCTGACATCAGAAAGACTTTGAATTTATACCTGTGAGTTCATGAGCAAATTATATGACCCTGAGTCTTCCTTTATTATTCAAGAAATAAGAATACTGCTACCTAAATACAGTCATATAAAGTGCTAGACTTGCAGCGAACACTCAGTAAATTAGGTTGCATCTCACGGGTTTGTTTCCCAAATCTCTGCCCCCCACTCTCACTAGGGACCTAAAAATGTGTCCAGCACTGGAACTAGGGTAGTCATAATATGTGTTTACCTGATTTCCTGCCATTTTAGAACATTGTACATGTCAACAGGCATTTCTAGGAAATGAACTATTTACCAAAAATGTCTGTTGATTATTTCAAGTCCTATGTGATGTAATCTTGAAAAAACAAGTAGATTGACATGACTCATTTTATAATCCAGTATTCATTAATGAATGCTATCTATCAGAAATATTTCTTCATTATCATGAATTTCTGTAATTTTTCCAGGGTTATAGTGGCCTGGGGAAAATATTCACCAGAAGAAGTTTAATTATTAATAGTAATTACTTGGAAAGAATATAAAAGGATTATTCAGTTCTTTCAAATGATAGAATACCTTCTATAAAGTTTATCTGAAATAATGAAGACTGTTAGATCCATATCTTTTCTTATTTTCTTCAGCTACATTAAATGTCAGACTCTTCAGAGAAGTTTACTAGATGCAGGTAGGGAATTCTGCTTATAACCTATACATCCTTGTGCCAGGAGGTGAAACGTCATGACAAAACTTCATAGATAGAAAAAAAGAATTAATATATTGGGGAAACATATACATCTTACTTCCAGTCTAGATGAGAGAATGATATATTTTGAACTTGAATTTAGAATTGGATAAATCATTTTAGATTGAGCAATAGTGTTTATAGACTAATATCATGAGCTACATTATTCAGTACCTACTATGTGCCGGGCACTGTGCTCATTGCTTTACATATAGGCTTTCATTTAATCCTAACCATTATCCACTATAGTAAAAGTGATTAACATTTGATTGATAAAGGCACAAAAACTCTGAGTGCTTAAGTTAGTTTCTCAAGGCTATATTCAGTATCAGAGCTAGAGGCTGAACTCAGAATAACTGTCTCCAAAGCCTTTCCTTTTTAATATTGCTAATGATACAGTTTCTTTTTTTTCAGTTTCTTTATTAAATAGATAGTGGCTAAACTCTTTAGACTTAGTGACTGAACAATAGCAAACTCTTCAGAAGCTATTGGTATAAGAAGGAAGACGTGTTTTCAATAGAGAGCATGTGTATATGTACATGGTGAGCAAGAGTGATGAAGATGTTGAGTGAATCCTAGATGTATGAGATATTGTCTGTGCCACACTAAGACTAGCAAAGTACTAATGTTTGTATTGTTGTTCCTAATGCCAGCATTTGATTTTCTTAGTGTTCTTTGGATGTGCTAGTAAATTCTAGTAAGAGTTATTTAATTAAAAAGTCAAGTTTAGTTAACTCAGAAGTATCAATACAGATATGTGTAATATTTGTTGGCCAATGACAGATAAGAATATATATTTGCCAGATTTCAACTATATGATGTTTTGGACTAGAAATAAATCATTAACCAAATACAGCTTAAATACAAGAAAAGTTCTCAGTTGCTCAGTCATGTCCAGCTCTTCATGGTCCCATGGACTGAAGCCTGCCAGAATCCTTTGCTCATGGGATTCTCCAGGCAAGAATACCAGAGTGGGTTGCCATGTCTCCTCCAGAGAATCTTCCTGACCCAGGGATTGAACCATGTCTCTTACATCTCTGGAATTGCAGGCAGATTCTTCACCACCAGAGACACCTGGGAAGCCCAAATACAAGAAAACATATATTCTTATAAAATTTATCCTGATTTATGATGTAAACAAAAACAAATCTGGAAGTTTATGAGTGAATAAATGTAGATTTAAATTGTAAAAAGGGAATTTCAACTTGAAAAATTTCCTCTTTTGCAAATAAAAATCTCATTTCTTTTTCCCAGCCATGCAGCAAACAAATGGCCACAATTATCTAGAGGAGAACTTAAGAGCTACGTGAGTTTTATTATCAAAATTTTTAATTGAAATTTACATTCATATTATTTTGTAGGGGAGTAGGGCAGTGATATAACAAGACTGATGGAGGAAAGGGGTTTGATTGGCTTCAACATTCACACAAGTGTTCTGTTTCAGCACTACCATTATGGTTGCACAGTTTCTTCAGAAACTGACTTATGAAGAAGTACAAATCATAGTTCAAGAGTTGCTAGATCTTGCAGAAAAGTGCAAAAGCCTCAAGTCACATGAATTACCTTCAGAATCCTGTCACCAGGTGGTAGGTGAATCATGTTCTGCCTTTTTATCCTATTAAAAAAAATGCAAACAAAAGATGTTGGTATGGGATGGGTTGATTGAATAATCAAGCAAGTGATTTTAAAGCAAAATATGTATATGAGTCACACTCAAGATATAATCTTTGCAGGTTTATGAACCTACAGTTTATTAAGCTTGTATCTAGGAGATCACATTCTGAGAACCAAAGGCTTGAGAGAATGAGTTATACCCTAGAATGTCAACTTGTTCATCTAAGTTGACTGCTCTTTCTCTGTCACTAGACTACTATTGTCTGACATCTCATATGAAGATTCCTGGGAAATTAAAATACTGATTTAAAAAAGTGTCTAGGAGAATATGAAAAAGAAGAAGAAAGTGAATATTATTATAGGTTCTTTTCCACTTAGAAAATCTTGAAAATTACTATTGTCTTTTATAAAGTGTGTATCTTGTGATTATAAAAATTCTTTTTTGTTAAACTCTTTATTGAATTTGTTGCAATATTGCTTTTGTTATTTATGTTCTGGTTTTTTGGCTGTGAGGTATATGTGATCTTAACTCCCTGGCCAGGAATTGAACCCATACCCCCATGCACTGGAAGGTGAAGTTTTAATCACTAGACTACCAGAGAAGTCTCAAAAATTACTGATAAACATATCAACATAGTCTTATAATCTACATATTTTGGGATGAATTATTCTCATATCAACAATTTAAATACAAATAGTTTTCTTCTTTATTTGTAGGTTTTTTCCACTCTGTCTTCTTGGGCTAAAACCTGTCTATTTTTAATTAGAATCTAAGTAGTCACAGGAAAGGGCTTCTCGAGTAGTGCTAGTAGTGAAAGAACCGCCTGCCAGTGCACCAGACATGAGTTCAATCCCTGGGTCAGGAAGATTCCCTGGGGGAGGGCATGGCAACCCACTCCAGTATTCTTGCCTGGAGAATCCCATGGACAGAGAAGCCTAGAGGGCTACAGTCCAAGGGTCTGCAGAGTTGGACACGACTGAAGCGACTTAGCAGGGCACGCACGCAGTCATAGAAAAATCATTAGCCTTATTAGAAACACACTTTACATGAAATACGTCTGCACTTACTGTACAGTGATTTCGTCTTATTTCTACTTCAAGAGATGACCTTTTTCTGACTTTATCCCCTAAATCTGGAACATCATTTGAGGCTTACAGCATCCCACACATTTACTGCCATCCAAAGGCATTTGAAAACTGAATCATTACATTTCTGTTAGAATATTTGACACTGAATACGCATTGCCTTAGAGCCCAATTTTTAAAATAAGTCCCCATGGAAACCAATTAAAAGCCATCATGAAACAAGCAAGCCATCACATATTTCTTGGTGGATAATTCTTATTAAAAATTCCTTGATTTCTTTAGGCCCTGGCCATTTTGGCTTATGCTTATTTTAATACCTCTCAGCTGTATGAAAATGAAACACTTATATAAGTAGGGAGAGAATGATAAATTCTATTTGGCCAGTGTCTAGCACATGAGACTTAACAACCTTTTAAAAGATTTTTGCTCAAAAGAGCTATGTCCAAGGACTACTGGATACGGAGTATAAGATTATACACTCAGTTGCCTTTTCTTTTTAATTCCTGAACTTTTTATGGTTAGGAGTATGGACCATACGTGCCTTTCCTCATGTTATTATTTCCTTCTACAGATGACTACCTTCCTAGAGAATAATTGTAATAACAAAGGAATGGCTGAAAAGCATGCATTTTCTGACTGTTGCAATATAAATAAGACAGCAAGACATAAGTGTTTCCTATTACACAAAAAGGATAATGCAGGTTACAGTGAAATATTCCAGAGTTCAAATCCTGAGCAAATCTGTGAGATGGCCAAAAAGAATCAAGTCTCAGTGAAAGACTGGTAAGTCACCTTTCATTTTTCTTTTTAATTCCTGAACTTTTTATGGTTAGGAGTATGGACCATACGTGCCTTTCTTCATGTTATTATTTCCTTCTACAGATGACTACCTTCCTAGATAATATTTGTAATAACAAAGGAATGGCTGAAAAGCATGTATTTTCTGACTGTTGCAATATAAATAAGACAGCAAGACATAAGTGTTTCCTATTACACAGAAAGGATAATGCAGGTTACAGTGAAATATTCCAGAGTTCAAATCCTGAGCAAATCTGTGAGATGGCCCAAAAGAATCAAGTCTCAGTGAAAGACTGGTAAGTCACCTTTCCTTGCCAGGTCTTTGAAAAAGAGTATTTTCTAATTTTGAAGAGAGATTTTTAGATAAAGCCTGTGAGTACACAACGCTTTATTATATAAAAATTAAGTAAAAATTTGAGCTACAATTTATTTTTTTCCTTCAGAATGACAATGGTCTTAGCGAACCCTGGAGGGCATGAAAATGCCTGTCATGAAACACTAAAAATGACTAGGATCTGTAAAGGACCCATCTCCTTAAGGGTTAGATTGGTCAGACCAGTAGCAAATGATGTTGAAAACTACGATCTAGTAGGCAAAGCATAATAGGCAGAATATTGGGAATAGAGCACAGGCAACAGCTTAGGCAAGGGAGGTTCACCAAGGTATAACAGGAGAGATATGTGACAGGCATAGACTCTGTCACTGGGAACCTAGGAATAAACAATAATGGTAGATTGGACAGAGATCAGTTTTCTACTCAAGAATTCTGATTCTGTAATTCTTGCCTACAGTGGATAGCATTATAGCTCATGGGTAGGTGTGCTCATATTTTGGTTTCTTAGTTAGCATAGATATCTATCTTTGGAGACTTACAAGCAAGTAGCTGGGGTTCTGAGGTAAGAAACAAATACCGAGAGAGGCAAAAATGACAGGAGAAATACAAAGCTTCAGTTCTCAAGGAGTGCAGTTCTGGTCATTTGGTCAAGACAGACAGACACCAGGAATAAAGGAAGGATCTGAGTGCTGGATATAGTGCAAGAAGCATGGTGCTGATTCTGTCATTCATAATTTCGGATTTTAGAAATTAAACTCTACACCAGAAATGAATGAACAGACCTGGTGACTTGACGCTGAACAATGTAAACACCTTTAATTCAACCACCCAGAGGCAGAAATCCCCTAGGAGTTACTGAGCCTTCAAGAAGAACTTAAATGGCCCAGTCACTTAGGGTGAAAGGACTAAGGGACAGCGGGTTGGACAGGTTCTAACTTGCCTGATATGAGGAGTAACCAAATAAGAAAGTAAATATGAGCTTGGTTACCTATTTACTAGCCATTCGAGGTGAGAGTTATAAAATCAGGTTTGGGTTGAACATTCAGAAATTATAAAACCTAACTAACACTCAGGCAGTGAATCTAATCTCTTCTTGAACATTTACAATTAAATCAGTTACTGTTGTTGTTTAGCCAATAAGTTGTGTCTGAGTCTTTGCAACACCATGGACTCTAGCCCTCTAGACTGCTCTGTCCATGGGATTTTCCAGGCAAGAGTACTGGAGTGAGTTGCCATTTCCTTCTCCAAAGTCAGTATTGAGGAGTTATTTTATATGCTAATTTAACTTAAGTGCATACAGCTATACATATTCAGGGGAAAATAATTTTCTGATTACTTGCTTCATATTATAAACCAACAACTTTATTTAATTCTCAAAGAAACAATAACTTATATCAAAGCTGGAGAAAAGTCAGCTATTTTGGTCTTATTAAAAAATAGTATATTATACATGTATACCTTCTTGTATATTTGGATTATGTAAGGAGTTTTCAGAAACAGTTTTGATCATGGTAAAATTTTATTATATATCTTACTTTAGTACCCAACTTCCAACTAAGTGTGACTCTGTGTTTCTTTACAATGGGATCTTCTATTATATTTTTAAATGGTTCTGATTATTAGAAAGTTTTTTCCTCATGTGAAGTTCAACTATA